>JACEGR010003885.1:0-96519 GCA_014170235.1 Listronotus bonariensis | reverse complement strand
ATCAATGTTACTACTATCAGAATGTTTATCGTAAATGGTTATGACAAATTTTGAGATCACACTTAATTACTGAGATGAAGGTTTTTTGAATGCTGCATTAAATTAAAGAAAGTAGCTGTAACTTCCGGAAAAGATTCCCAAGCTTCCCAACACTTTTTTCCTTTTCCATAAGGAGGACGTGGTATCGCAACCGGTAAGTGAATGAAAAAAAGGAAGGGCTAGACTTTTTTATTGATTTTTTTAGCAATTTTGATACACCAAATATGTCTTACATTTTTACCAGTACGAAACTCAATCCACACGTCTTGATTTTGATTTTTGTACGAGATCACCATTTAATAGTTAATTAAAAGAACTTTAAGAAAATACTACATTAAGTGTATCTAACTTAATTAGTTTTGGCAATATGGCCCTCCAAACGAGGTATTCAATTAATTTTCAAAGTACCGCCATTTTGTAGTAGGTAAAGCTATTGACTTCTAATTCTAAAGTTAAAAAAACTCGTCAGGGGCTTTAAAGTGATGTAACGCAATACTCCTCTTTCCTTTATTTTTTTTTAAGGTGCCCACCTCTCAGTTTGACATTTATATCTGTCATTTCTTGCCTAAAATTGGGTTTATGTTGCCTTACTAAAATCCTCAAGTTTTCATGAAAAAATACCAAACAATACAAAAGTTAGGAGGAGGGTCCTGAATTTAAACAAGTACTGTATAAAGTTTTATTTGTAATAAAAAATTTAAATTAAAAAAAAATAATCCATAATTATTAAAATATGGTAAAATTAAAAAAACAGTGTTTATCATCCCCTTAAATCTTATATTGCACACTAAACAGGGTTTTTACTTAAGGTTTATGGATAAGAGGTTGCCTCGTAACTTTTGAGCCAATCAGATGTTCGTATTTATGCGTAGGAATACGTCACTCATACAACTGTTTGAAAATCGTGGTATAAAAGAATGAAAGCAAAATGTTTACGGTATGCTTATAACAAATTAAAATTGTTAGGAAAACTAATGTTATTGATATTTAACAGTTTTATCGTCGAATTGGTATGTTTTTAAGTATTTATATTGGTGCAAATAGATCGTGTTGTCGAAATATTCATATTATGAAAGTTTCTTGGCTTAATTATTTAAATAAAATCTACTAAATATACGCTTATATATGTCTACAAAATAATGTAAAGATCTTACAAGAAAATCTTACAAATACAGGTATTAATCTAATAAAAACAAAGCAAGAGCTGGGATTCTATCGTATGGGTGACGTAGCGTCACCCGCTCGCGTCACTTCCGCCATAGCTTTACGAGACAACCTATGCTCCACAAACCTTGGTTTTTACTAATATTACCCTTTTTTGATGATTTCATTAAATAGCTGTAATTTTTAATACATAATATGAAATGATTGGTACAAGATATTGATTTAAATAAAGTATACTTTTTTGTAGAAAAAAGATAAAGGAATCAAAAGGTAAAAACAAAGTGTCCATTTTGTCATCTCTGTCAAAAATGTATACAGTAATAGAAAACAATCGTTTCACCTTGTATAATTCCGACTTACTAATCAGCCGTTTACCTACCTATGAAAAGAAGCATTAGTATGAGGTAATTAGTTGCCTAAATATCATTTGTGTTAGATTGTTAAAAAAATTCTATTAACAAAAGAACAGACATAGATGACTTAAATTCTTGTTACTTCAGTATATTAGACAAGATCCCTTGATAAAAAGTAAATAATTATTTTTATTTAATTTACTCTTTTTTTTCTTTACAGAACTGATCTGAAGTCTAATTATAATAACGTCTTTGATTGTTTAAATTTTTAAATTTTTAAACTTATACCAATCTAACTAAACCAACTCCAACAAAACTTAACTTAAAAAAAAAGACCCATAATCCTTTGTCAATCAAATAAACTTTATCCTTTCTGGTAAAAGATCCAATACGTTGCTACACGGTTGCAAATTAGTCAGTTAAAATTATTTTAACCTTTATGTTGTGTCCACTGTTTTTGTGTCTATATAAAGAAAATGGTCCCTTCTGAAATTTTTTTAAATATATTTTTAACACGAAAAATCAATTGTAATGTAAGTCCCTATTTTGCTTATTTGATGGTTTTCTTTGGTGCTTGATGTTTTTTAACGTGTTTTAATACCTTAATCTGTAATGTTTAATTTATTGTCATAACCGTCTTAAAAAAATGAATTTTAGATTCTTTAATTTTAACATTTTAGTTATAAATACAACTATTAGGTTGACACCTATTCTAAAATTATTCTCTTTTGTTTTCCTTTTTTTTTGTTATTTAAACAAAAATAACATATTCTATATTTTATACTTAATGTTATAAATAAAAATAATGTCTTTTAAGTGCCCTGAAGAAGGAAATAAATTTTCCGAAACGTCGGCTAATTAGAAAACGTATTTTCTTTAAATCTTGAGCCTCCACCCATCAACTTGAACTATACATTCTATTAAGGCTGTCATTCATTGTAACATCATTTTTAGTGTAGCAAACTCTTGCTACAACTGTTAAAAATGTATAAATAAAATATATTTCATTTTATTTTAACTTTAAAGGTCAACAACTCTCTAAGGAAGCGCGATAGAACTTTTTTTTTTTATATGAAGTACTAACATTATTTTGGCTCACTCTATCACCCCTATCATGTACGACCTGACCTTTTCGGACACCCTGTATAAATAATATAATCATTACCGTTCAACCCTTATTACATCTAGTTTTAATCGGACTGTAGAAAAATGTTTAAGAAGATAACTCATGTTTAGTTATTTAATTGGAAATACAGTTATAATGTTACTAACTTCTGGCTCGCCTTTCCATTACAGCATACCGTATCCTTGGATATTTTCTTAGCTTCTATTACCAAGTTTACATCTTTTTGAAAATACATTTGTGTATTTAAATTCTTATTGAAAACAAAATTTGGTCTTGAATTTATAGATTTATCTGTTGATTGAGCACTACTTGTTAAAGACTAAAAAACAATAGAATGACCGCCATTATTAGTGAACTACATGCAAAACTTCTCAATTTTTTTTTTTTTTTTTTTGATTAAAGCATCTACATTTATCCAAATTTAAAAAACACCGATCAAAGATTCTGTAAATAATAAATCTAAGCGTATACTACTACTAACTATGTACAGGGTGGCGCCTTTTCGTTGTCCTTGCAAGGTATAGCGAAAACTAAAAGAGATAGAACAAAGCTGATTGCGCAGTACTTGAAACAAATTCAATGGTAAAAGTAGATCATGCTAACTTGATTCGTTTTGGAGATACAGAGTGTTTTTTGTTAATTTTGCCAGGCACTTGATATTAGGGGTAAAAAACTGATTATTAAATATACAGGGTGTTTCATTAATAAAAAACAACTTTGTGTTATAACTTTAAAAGTCAATGAAAAAATGTAGGTACGACACTGAATTCTACGTAAAATTCTCTAAAACTTTTTTATTTACATTTTTTCTATCTCTTATATCAAATAAGTTAGGCCTCGGGCACGATACTAAGCGTAAGCGGCTAGCGTAGAGTGGAAAATGTAAAAGCGCTGTCTTTGATCTTTATGCGACAATAAAAGACCTTGCTTTCTTTCTAAATCAGCCGGCTGAAATATTCCTAAGCGGAAAAGCCCTGCCACTGGCCGCTCGAAATGAACACATATTATCCGCGGAGCGTTTTAAGGTATAGTAGGAACAGTTTAAAAACGCAAATTCGGCACCCTTTGAAAATAATAAAAAAAACATAAAAAAGGCCGCCTGCAAATTCCTATAAATAAGGCGGCTTGGTCAGTGTTGCCACGCTGACTAACATTTATTTATAATAGTATAATAGAAATTAAAGTTGATAATCTCAATAAACAAATTATTTTATTTTAGGATTTTTATATAAATAAAGTACTTACCATGCCGAGGTGAAGGTGGTAATACTCAAATACTATCATCTTCCGTATCACTTTGGCCTACTGAGATTATTAACGGCCTTATATTAGGACCTTTATGTTAAAAGTTCTTCTCCTCCTTTATCACGTGCTTTACGCACCCAGGTCAGTATTTGTCTACTTTTTTAACCCCTTGTCTTATTAGTTTTAACACATTTTCACCAAATTTGGGGTCGGTATTATTTTTACGGACGTAGTTCTTCAAATAATGCCACATATGTTCTATAGGATTGAACACACAATAATACGGTGGTAAACGCAATACCGTATGACCATGAAGTGTGGCCAAATGGTCAATGTAATAATATGTCTTTGAATTTTTTTCTCTTATAATTTTTAAAAGACTATTCTTAGTTTTGCAATCTGGAGGAATCGGACCGATATTTTCTTGGAAAAAATTCTTAATATCAACTTTTTGTCTTGATTTAGTTGTTTTTTCTGTACTTGTTTTGAGTGATATGGAGCGGTATCAAGAACTATAATAACACTTTGCGGTTGTAAATTTGGGATTAGGTTGTTTTCAAACCATTGTTTAAAAAGTGCAGAATCCATATTTTGATGATAGTCAGCGCTACATTTTGCAATGTTTTTGGCTGATACCATTAACCTGTTTTTAACAAAACCATTTTCGTCCCCCGCATGAACGATAATAATTATTTTATATATTACATATATACATATAATATATTATATTATTAATAAAGGCGGTACATCCAGTGTTGTTTTTCCAGTCCTGTCCGTCCATCCCTTGCGTGTCGTATCACGTTTCATCTAAATAGACAATTGTAAAGGTATTCTTTTCTGTACTTAACTATTCTTGAAGATTCCATAATAATTTTTGTCTTCTATCCATTTTTTTATATCGGAGATTAAGTTCTTAAAAGTACTTTTAGAGTTGTTAATGATTTATAGGGAAAGTTAAGTTTGTTCTTTCTTACTTCAGCTAGAATGTCACTTGCAGTAGGAGATATATTTTTCTTATAAAAATTATAAACTATATTTTTAATTTCCATTTTTACGCCTGTTTGCACTTTTTTAAGCATAGGTCGATTTTTTTTTCTGCGTTCTTCAGTGACAATTTGGTAACAATATTATAAGCAGTGCGAAAGCAAATATTTGCCAATTTACAAACTTTTTAATAAGACTAGGTTTGCCTTCGTCCATTTCTTTTTTAGATTTAAATAAATATTTAATAGTATTTGTTGAGCTTCGGGAGGTAGATGCTTTCCAGTCTAATCGGTAATATTACCGGCAGTTTTCTCCGTCTTTTTGTGTCTTTACTAAGTTCATAAGGGCCTCAAAGTTTCTGACTGTCCGTAAATGGTTTAAAATTATTTTGAGGCACTTCTAATTGTCTCTAATCATTGCAGCAATACTGGCGGTTTTTTAATTTCTACTAATAACACTAGACGAAATAATGATACACTGTACAGAAAAATAAAATGTTCTGGGCAAAGATCGTTAAACTAAGGAAATCAATCACCATGTTTTCGCAAAGAGCCAAAAAATAACTAAAATGTAAAATTTATTTAACACTATTAATATAAATGGCAACATCTAATAATCTTTTAATATCAAGAGGGTTTTTTTTATTTAGTCTGGGGGCAAGTGGTATTAAAATAGGTATAATATAGAATTTAAATGTATTTTGTTTCTTACCTAAATTAAATGGTTGCTGATTACCATTTCCTAGAGTTTTACAAAAATAATTTCAAAAGGGCGTATTATGCATATTTTTGTTGTTTTAATATGCTACGTTAGCTTGGTAACAAGGGGTTAAGCTTGCACGAATGGTGCTTAGGGTTGTCATCAATTCTATAGGCAATGTCCGGACACTTTGATTTCTGGTACGTTTAAGTTTAGCGGGGAAGGGGGAGTTAACGATATTTATTTGTGGTTTTATGTATTATAAAATTCATGCTGCAATGGTCACAAAGGGGTTTGTTTACATTATGATTTTTTGCCTATTTTCCGGCATCCTTGTCAGAATGAATTAAAGGTGTTTTCTACTATATAAAATATTTTGTTCCATATCGTAAATCGGGACTTTTTGCTATATATTCGGGACTTCGGGACGGATGGCAACCCTAGTGCTGCTACACAGGGGAATTTAAGGCAATGAAAATGCATATTTCTTAGCCTGGAAGAATCTCATATGTTGATTTTTACATCTCCTGACCCTCTGTGGAATACCAAAAACCTTGGCTTAATATAACTAGAAAACATTAATTACATTTACAGGAAAAATATAGTTGCTAATCCTGATCCTCCATGAACATAAATTCAATATTACAAAGTTTAGTACTGGGTAACAATAATACACATAATCAGAGGCTCATACATATTTGCCGCCCGTAAGCTTCCTTTTTATTCAAATATAATTTTAAAAACCCAAAAAAAAAGTCCTCACTTTCATTTCTACGTACAAAATGAAATCGAAATCAAATTTATAAAGTAGAAAAGTACAAAATCTGCCGCCCTAGGCTCCAAGCCTACTTCAGGTAAATGTGCCACTGCACATAATTTTATTCCATAAAATGTGTTCCCAAAATTATTTAATTTATCCGAATGTCACTAGCTCTTGGACTATCTTATAAAAGACGCCGGTATCCTTTACAGTCCGTGCCGATAGAGACTCACGTGCATCAAGCGGCTTATTATAAAGGAAAGTTAGAAAAGGCGGCCGCGAAGAAAGCCATGCCGATTTAATTGCTTACAACTTTTTTGCGCTTTTTTTCTTTTCAAAGAGTACCGAATTTGCGTTTTTAAACTGTTCTTACATAAATACCATGGAAAAAGAATAGTTTTCGCATATTTCTTACTTATTAGTTACTTCTGGTTTAACCGGGCGTGACTTCAATTTTAAATTTTTAAGTGAAACACCCTATATTTTTAAACATTTTTGGATTCTAGAGAGAGTTCTAAATACTAATTTGAGAATTTTAAAAGTTTTTACGCCTACTTGATTTTTTGAAAGCCATTTGTTTTATTAAAACTAGGTGGCAATGATCCTTTATTTATGACTTTATTTCTATTTTGATTGCAAATAAATTGGTATCGTTAAATTCTTTAAAATATTATTTATTTGAAAAGTGCTTGTCTAAAAAGGGTTGCCATTTGAAAAATAGTACTTGGGTATGAAAATGGCAATTTTTCACAATGTTTTATTCATTTTTTTATATTAGTCACTAAAGTTTTGCGATTGTATTTTTTAAAGATCATTTAGGGGAGGTATGGGCAATCTTTGAGATATTGCGGGCCAAACTTTAGTGTGTAAAGATGGGTTCATATTTAATTTATTCTGAAAGCGATGCACCAAGTACACAAAAAATGATAGTGCACGATCGAATGCACATAGCCTCGGACAGAGCCTGATTACATATTTTTAGATCAATAATAAAAAATTTATTGGTAAAACCTACTTACAAACATTCTCTTATTTCGCCTTTGTCCTACTATAAAACCGGTGGCACGTGGCGTAGTACTAGAAACTCGTCGGGTTAAATTTTTTTGCTGCAATAAATCATTGTTCACAAAAGGGTTTCTTTATTATATTTTGTGTACTTGGCGGCATCGCTTTTTTCGATAGATGTCAGAGATGAAATACAATAATGTTATTATATTATCAATTTATTGAACCAAGGAAATGAAATGGTATCAATAGGTAAAGGCTTTGATGTTTGCCGCCTTTCTCTTTGATGATCGCCGCCACTAGGTTTGTTCAATCACTTGATTTCGGGAGTTTGCAAAACTGGTGTACTTTAATTAGGTTTTTCGAAATGTCTGGTCGCGGGCCAGATCAAATGGTATAGCGGGCCGGCGCGGCGGTTGCCCATGTATGATCTAGGGCCTAGGGTAACTAGATTAATTTGCGTTCAATCATGGCCACCTAGAAGCAATAATAAAAATGGCTCTTAAGAAATCAAGAAGGCTTAAAAACGTGTTAAAACGTCAAATTCTAACATAGAAATGTCTCAGGAATCCAAATATAATATAATATACAGGGTATTCCATTTAAAAATTAAAAATTTGAGCCATTTCCGGTTAAACCGGAAGTGTCTGGATATTAAGAAATATGCAAAACTCTCCTTCTTTTTATGCCATGTCTTATTTTGATATGTATAATATTCTAGGAGCTATGGCTTGTCTAATAAATTCGTTGACACCCTGTATGGGAATTATTTCTGGGTAGTAGTTATTAAAAAATAACGTCCGTAGTGGCACAACCGCGCTGTCTAAAAGGTGCTCTAAAATGCAAAAATTGCATGTTTAAATGTTTGGACAACGTTGACGGAACAGGGAAAATATGGGTAAAATGTCTAAGAACCCGACATCCACGTTATTAAACCCAAGCCTTTCCAGACTGTTACAAAGATAAGCAAAAAAATAAAAATAAAATATCATTTTTGGGTTCCCATTTAAAATGGAAACGTGACCTTTTTAAAATGTTTTTAGGTCTATTAGCCATTTTAATATTGCATCTAGGTAGACATGATTGGACTTTAGTGACTAGTTTAAAAGATAGGAGTCTAAGAATTTGGCAAATTAACATTTTCATTTTTCATGTCTAACTATGATGAGCAGTTTTCGAAAAAAGAATTTTTTGCGAATCTAACGATACCAACTTATTTGCGATCGAATTTGAAATAGGGACGTAAATAAAGGTTTATGGCCACCTAGATGCAAAATTACAAATGGCTTTAAAAAATTAAGTAAGCGTAAACACTTTTAAAACTATCAAATTCCTTTTAAAATTGTCTTACGAATATAATAGGGTGACCCATTTAAAAATTTAGAATTGGAGCTATTTTCATTTAATCCGGTAATCGAAAAGTGAGAAATATGCGAAAACTCTCCTCTTTCCATATCATTTACCAATACCAAGTTTTATTTTGATATTATCTATTACTCTAGGAGTTATGGTTTGTCTAATAGATCTGTTGATACCCGGGATAGGGTTATATTGGGTCATAGGGAATGAGGGGAGTTATTTCTGAATTTCTTTATTATTATTTTTTTAATCGAAATAGCCATTTTATGATTTTTTGTCCGTAGAATTAAAAAATACTTTTCGTACTTTAAAATTGGAGTTTTTAATTTTAAACATATTTATTTAGGGTGTCCAGTAACTCTATTGACAAACATTTGTCCTAAACGTCTTAGTTTTTTAAGTACGTGGTTGTTTAAAATAAAATATATTTTTTTTTTGTGATAACTTTCATATCAATTCATATTTTTTTAAATTTTAGGAAACGTGTTCTATTCATCAAAAGACCTTTGTTAACCTACAAGGGACATAAATTTTCAGCAGTGTCGTCCATGAGGGGTTAAGGGTAAATATAAAAAACAAAATGGTACAGCAATACATTTTAACCAGTGCAGTCCATAAGGGGTTAAGGGTAAATATTTTTTAAAAATAAAATGGTACGACACGGCCTCTTCTTAGAATAAACATATATTTTCGAATTCTTGTTTAATTTGTAAAAAAATTGATCTCTTGACTTTTTTTATTCAACGGACAGTTTTCACGTAAATTTAACCACCATTTCTTGGCATGGTCAGTACAGTAAATAATATTATCTCTCTAATTTATTTATTAGAGCAAAATATAGTTTTTAGGGAAACAAATTGATCAATATATCTGTGTTGGTACTTTTATTCCATTCCATTTTTTTGTGTAATTTTTTGAAGTAGGAGGGGGTAGCATTGAAAAAGTGGGCTTTTTTTTCTCTTCAAAATTTTTTTAGCGGCCCTATATTTCCTTTTTCACGATAAGGGGGGTATTTGAAAAGTGGGGACCAACTTTTTTGCGGCCCCTAGATCTGCAATAACATTGCACAATATGATTTATTGTTTAATAAGAATAAATGACGCTTTGAATCCAAACGCTCAATTATATTGAACAATATTACGAACTGTGCAATGTTTTCCTGTTCAGTTGGTAATAGTTTTATTTAATAGTATTGCGCAATAATGACCCTACACGATGCAATGGTAAAATATTGAGCAATAAAAATTTAACTCGGTTAAACTTTTGTTCAATCATTGCGCAGTCTTTAATATTAGCCGTAGACTATTAATTTTATTGCACAATACGTACTATTGTGTAATATAATTGATCGTCTAGGAGACGCCCAATAAAAAGGAGGCGTCTTAATTTTTTTTTAATATCTAATTTGGTAGGTATAGAATATATTACAAAAAAACGATAATTTTTAAAAATGTTTAACAACCCGTAATTTAAAAACTAAGACGTATAAGACATATGTTCATATGAAGTTTTGTTCTTATTTTCATTGTAGAATCATTCCTTAGATTTACTTTACACTCTGTATAGAAAGCAATTACTTTTTTGCTTCGCTTTTGCGCTTCTTGAAGTGCAGAGGCTGCATGTTAAGTTTTGCCCGCCCGGGGTGTCGGTGTGGCCACTTGTATTTATTGTATTATTATTTGTATTAGGTTTTGAAAAAATCGCTCGCACGCAAATCCCCCGCATGACGCTTGTCGCTCTTCAGTTTGACCGTACACTAAGACAAAAAGAAAACGTGCCGCCTTGATATACTGATTCATATAGATTCAGCGAAGTCAAGCAAAGCTGACCATGGTTTACATGTTTCAGTGCTTGGAAATCTTTGGTGGAACTAATAAACCCAGTCAAATATATAAAAACATGGCACCCACGGTACCTAATAGGCTTCCATAAATATTTTAAAAAATCACAAATATTTGTGTATATTTAGGCTTTCTTTTGTTTTAGACTGTTGAGAGGGAAACTTCTGTTCAGACTGGTCCATATGGAGAAAGAGTATCTACAAATGTAAAAACATATCAAACCAGATATTAAGTTGAAGAACCAGGCTTTAAAAAAGTTATATTAGAAAGACAATATTGAGAATATATATTAAACATATGTATTTGATGTATTAATATAATTGTATTAGTTATTACTTCCGTGTTTAAACATAACGTATGTACCGGTATGAAAACCAAATCGTCGACCATACACAAATCAAGCTCTAAATCCCTTCTACCAACTTGCTATGTATTCCCCTAATTTACCGCTACAACAAATGCGCCGATTTCAGTTAGGGGCTTCCTCCGGCCTACCGCTTCCGCCATTCGTTTGATGACGATGCGAGCAACACGCATCCCACCTCAAATATTTACTATGCTTTTAATTCCCTATGGTCGGCCAGTTGGTTCCCACACCTGTTTATCTAAGTATTTATAACAGAAAAATCGTATTCCCAAATATAAGATAATCCACTGAAAAATGTATTTTAATTAAAATGTTTAACGGTATATTTACACATTTTTTAAATTTTTATTGCTTATAGTAAACTTTTATTTTTACACCCGAGTAAAAAAATAGAGGGATACAAAAAAACTAAACTTTTTTAGGTAGCTTTGTATTTTGTCTAAAAATGGTCGTACTAAAATTTCAAAAAACATATTTTAAAGTTTGTAGTTGTAAGATCCTACAAAAAAAAATTCAAGCAACGTGTACAGCAAAATCCTAATATATTTTTTTCTGCGAAAATCAAGAAAATTTAAGTTTGTACATTAGTGCATTGTACATTCTTCTTGTTTTAATAGCAATAAAAATAAAACGTTTATTGACATTTATAGTCATAAAATATAGTGATCTAATCTACAAACCTAAATTTTCACCATTCACGCAGAAAAAAAGACAAAAATGTTTTTTTTTTTGTATACAGGAGTAATTCAAAAATCGATCACGAAACTTAAGGGGGTGATTCTACTTGACAAAATGAGGGTAGAGCTTCATATAAATTTTTTTCAAAATGTCATTCGTTTTCGAGTTCCATATATGAATATTTACTGATTAGCCATTATAAGTTATTTTAAATTTATAAATTAAATAGTTTAAGAGGCGTATTTTATTTTACACTGACAGCTTTAGTATAGAAAAAAAATAAAAATTTTAAAAATTTAGAAAATAAATTTACCACTTAATTTTTTAACGTCTAAACCGTTGGGTTTAGCGATGTAAATAAAGAGAACACTAAACAATTATGACAAAAAAACAATTTTCAATGTAGGTAAAGTGCCCTCTAGCGGCAAACAATCAATGTGAATTGTTACTAGAATAATGAAACGCAGACGATTTAGTTTAGGTTTTAAATATTAGTTAAATCGGTTTTTCTGTAAGCGAGTAATACAAAAAACAAAAATAAAACTTGAACTTTGACGGCTTGCAACTCGGAAACGAATGACATTTTGAAAAAAATTTATATGAAGCTCTACCGTTATTTTGTCAAGTAGAATAACCCCTTAAGTTTCGTGATCGATTTTTGAATCACCCTGTATAAACAAAATTGCATATTTCGAAGTTATTTTTAATTTTAAAGATCTTTTTTTTATAACCATTTTTGATATTAGCAAAAATACAGGTACTTTGTCTTGAGCAAAAACTACATTTTTGGCCAAATCTCGTAGATGACTAATACAATTTGATATATGATAGTTGTTATTTAGGTTTTGGACTATGCAGAACTTTTATAAGGAATCACTTTTTTCGTAAAATTAATAATAACAAAGTTTCCCATATGACGCCGACTTACGTAGACACACTGTATAAGGTTTAAGTTGGAAAAACATGCCAAGTTTGTAGACCAAATGAAAGATCTTTTTCGGTATTTATTAGGATTGCGCGTTACACGCTGCGTAAAAAGTTTTTTTATCATAAGATCTCAAAACTATAAACTTTAAGTTTTAAAGTGCGAGTTTTTTATTTCAGTATGACCAGTTTTAGGCAAAATACACCCACTTCAAGAACCTCAAAAAAATTGTTTTTTTTTCTTTGTATCTTTTAGTTTTTTTTATTGAACTTAGAGGCCCATTTAACAATTAAATAATATTAAAGAAATGATAATATGTTCGGTATTAGTTTGGCGGATTCATTTAATAGATGTTATTTATTTGGGTACACGCCAAGTTAGATTAAAAACCAAATAGCCCAAAAAATGTTTTAAAATAGGTACTAAAAAAACTAAAAGTCGATGTTTTGGTGGCAAGTTTGCCACTGTTGTCAAGATAAAACTAAATAAAAATTTTAAACAATTATTTATTATTTAGGTTTAAAAATTATAAAATTTTAGCTTTATTTTTAGGGTATTCTGAAGGTCGTGTGACATTAAATGTCAAATATGTTTGTTTGGTTATATAGTGTCATAGTGACTTACAAACTGGTTGCTGGTGTATTTATTGTTTATAATACAAAAAGGTGATGAGCTAGTTGGTTTTTAGTTTTCCTGAAGATGCTTCAGTAACCATGTGTTGTTTAAATTAATGTGTAGGGTCAATATCTGTTAATTTAAATAACTAAAAAATCTATTAATATCAAAGGGGTTTTTAAGGGATCTAAGGATTAGGAAAAAAATGACAACTAGACAATTAAAATAATATTTGATTTTATTTCATTGTGAACAAGCTGGTTAAATTTGTTTAATCAATTGTCTAACCAGAATTGGTGCTGGATTGTGCTGAAACAAAGGAATTATTTAGTAAAACTTTTAAAACATGGAAACTATAATATGCAGCGGTACTCCGTGCTCCATAGAATTTTACACCTCGCTTTCTATCGTAGATTTCTACCCGAGAAGTCGATAATTGCACTTCTTGGTACTCTGTGTCACAATAGACTAAACACCGGAAATGTTCGTAAACTGTCCATATGTGTACTAATTCTTCTCTGTTTAACTGTGTAAGATGAAAAAGGACACACATACAGCTATTGCGAATTAGATTTACGGAATAGTATTATTGGAGTAATTGAGTTTTTAATTATTGTTTTTAACACGGAACAAAACGGGGTTAGGTTTTTAATCGATTTTTATTTAATTTAATTAGCAGTTATTTTGTCTATCGGTTATACTCTCTCCTGGCTAATTGAGGTTTTATTAAATTAAATTTTTCTGAAGATTAACTTTACCTTTTTTTCAAATAAATAGTTATCAATGTTCCCTACTGTGAATAATTTAAATTAGTAAAGCAAAAATATGTACCAATTTCTCTAAACTAAAAAAATCAATAACCAATAATCAAGGTCACATTGGTTGGACAGTAAACACATGGCTAGAATCAAAATTATCTTTTTCATTAATTGTAAAAACAATGAAATAAATTTTTGAATTCTAATAATAAAAACAACCAAACTTTTTGGTAGAATTCGACACGTTCGGAGACCTCGCTTAAAGGCGACCAATTTGATCGATTTCAAGCGTGTTTTTTGAACACAAAGTGCGAGTGAGTTAGAATGAAGTCGATTTGTAGAATACTGTAATATACGGAGTCCCGCTGCTGGGCATTTTTAATCTAGTAAATAACTATGGTTACTATCTTTTTAAACCAATAAAAAACATTTTTTATTGTGGTAACTGACTTTTTAAACCATTGTACTACATTTTTAATTCAGGATTTTTGGTAATTTATTGTGGTCAGAATAAGAAATAAAACGTTTTACAATTTTAATTACATTACTTTTTAAAGACATTTTTTTAAGTGTACAAAAAAATGGCTCAGTGCTTCACTGATCTATTACAAAATAAGAGTCTAAAATCCCAATAGCAGGCGACCTGCACTCAAGTGTTAACTGGATAAAAACAATTTTATATTAGATATACAGGGTGTCACAACTCTTTTTATACACCAAATAACTTCGCCCCTGTACCAGATGCAGAAATTAACTTAAATTAAAAATGTTGTTTCGTTGTTCGTTGTGATTATTCGGGTACACTCTTTTTAGTGGTAGTGATAGTTTTATACAAGGTTTCTCAGAAACATAATTATCATTGACAAGTATTTTTTTTTAAATGAAACACCCTATATATTTTGACACATTTTGACTCTGTATTAAATTCTACATCAAAAATATATAAATAACACACTATACGTCATTTATTGCTGGTTTTTAAGATATCAGCAGTATGTTGATATACTTATGAACAATTAGCAATAAAAAAGAGTATAACATTTTGGTTCAATCTTTTTTAAATAATTCTGTCACTTCCATTGTAAGAACTACCAATAGATATATGAGCAATTTAGTTCATTTTTGACACATATTTGTGTAATGTAAAAAACAACAATATGGCTTGTTTCTAAGATAGGTTAATAAATATGTATCAAAAATTAAATAAATAGCTGACTTACCTATTAGTAGTTCTTATAATAAAAGGTAATTAATAACATGTAATTTTATTATTTGTCACTGACTGTGATAAAATTATTTAAAAATAATTAGAACCAAAATATTATTTCTTTTTTTCACTTTTAATTGTTAATGAGTATATCAGCATAATACTGATATCTCAAAAATCAACAATAGTTGACGTATAGTATGTTTTTCATGCAGAATTTATGGCAGAGTCAAAATTTGTTAAAATATATAGAGTGTTTCATTAAAAAAACCTACTTGACAATGAAAAAATGTTTTTCAGACACCTTGTATATTAACTAGTACTGTCAGTAAAAAGAGTGTATCCAAATAAACATTTTTTATTTTAAGTTTATTTTTGTGTTTTGTAGAGGGGCAAAGTAATTTGGTGTTGAACTAGAGTTGGGACACCCTGTATAGTATTTATATCAGAGTATAGTCACAGGGTTGCCTAAAAAATTATGGTCAAGGCTGAATTTTAATTTAAATTATTTAAAAAAATGTCCTAGTTAATAAAATATGTATACAGTGCGGTCCATTAAGTATGCAACAAATGAAAAACTTTTTTATTTGTAATTTTATTCCTTATAAAAGTTGGTGCGTGGTCCGAAACTGAATTAGCAGTAGTTAGTTTTATTAAAAGTTAAGTAATATACAGAATAGGTAAAAAAAGCCAAAACCGATTAATAGTAAAGTACCTTTATTTTTAAAAATACAACAAAATGTTTAATAAAATAGTTATTTAGAATTAAAAGTTATGCCTAAATATCAAGGCATAGCTTGAAAAATTTTGAATTAACCCTGAATAATACAGATTTTTATTATTCTGGTCAAATGTTTTTTCAAAGCAGTTTCAACCAACTGACTTTTAATCAAGTCGAAGCGAATATGTAAAATTAAACTGCATTTATATTTTTTTAGCTAACCGCTAACTTTAAGATTGTTGCAAGGATATTTTTCCTACGACCACTTGTGAAAATAGCAAATAGCACACTGATTTCATGCATAGAAAATGCGTTATATCACACTAGTGTTGCAAAGTACTTTACAGCACTAGTGTTGCAAAGTAGGTACTTTACAACACTGGTGTGATACATATTATGATGTCATTCTAAAAACTGCTATTGGTTTTGCAAGTGACATATTTATTGTAGTGACAGTAAAAAAACTTTTTATTTACCTTAAACGGTAGAACCCAAATTAGCGAAAATCATCTTATTTTATATTTATTAAAATTTACGAAAAAATAAAAACATAAACAAAAATAGACATAACCACAAAAAACAACTTTCACTGACTGGCACAGTGTTGTCAGGTAAGTAGATCAAATTTAAAATCTCCCTTATACCTTTGAGCACGTACTTTATAGAGGCAGCCTTGCCGCTTGACCGTTCGACCTAAAGCGCCAGAGAAAAAAGCCTATAGATCAAATTCCTTCCTCTCTTTCTTCGTGTACTCAAACAACTAGTTAAATCTTTTTTAATCCCTAATTAAACCTAAGGCTAATACACACTTTATAAATCCACTTTATTTTATCCATTCATAAATAGAATCAGACCCTTCCGACGTTGCCAAATGCTTTCCATATTTTGCATGGTAACTGACGTTTGGTAGTCGTTTTTCCTTACTTTAAGGACTTTAGGTTATGCATTTACAATTTTCATATTTTTTATATTTTTTCTTAAAAATATGAGGAAAAACTGTTATTTTTACTTAATTTTAATGTGATGTTCAATTTCATTAACTCGTTTTACCAATTTTACCCCACCCAGCACCCCTTTTCACTCCCCGGTCCCGTAAGTTTATTTACTGATATTTTTTAAAAAACGGAATATTTTGGATATGCACCACTTACGTTTTATTTAGAAGAGTGTCTAAAATATGTAAGAATCGATAATTTTTAAAAAACCCTTATAATAGCAGAAAACCGTATTAAACTATTAGCGTTATTACCTAACAAAACCATAAAATTTTTATTAAGTGAGGGCCTTTTTAAATTCCAAAATGATAAAAGTTATATAATGCTTCTAGGTAGGTGATTTTCGATGTAAAAATATTGTCAAAACAGTATAATATAGCAGTGAGGAAAAGTATATATCACACTAGTGTTGCAAAGTAAATATCACCCTAGTGTTGCAAAGTTCTCAATTGTTTTTTATTTTTTCTGAACAGACGAACTTTAATTTTTTTTTTTTGGTGAATAATTTGTGGTCGTAGGAAAAATAGTGTACAGTACTCGTGTGAAAATGACTTTCTTACACTCGTGGGTTTGTCGCACTCGGCTAACGCCTCGTGCTACAATATTCCCACTCGTGTGAAATTAGTCATTTTCCACACTTGTAATGTAATATACTATAATAGGGCCCTAAAATTATACAAATATGCTTTTATTAAGGCAAATATACTATAAATAATAGAATGCATATAAAAATTCCTTATTTACCTTGTAAAATTTTTATGAAAGTGTAGAACAGAGAAATTAAAATTAAAAAACAATAAATAAAAAACTTGAATAGGTGGCCTTGATTTGGTATTTAGGCATAAATTTTAATTTTAATTAACTTTTTTCTTTAACATTTCTTTGTATTTTTAGAAATAGGGGTACTTTACTCTTAAGCAGTTTTTAATCTTTTGACTTACCTTGTATACCATAAAACTTTTAATAAAACTAACTACTGCTAATACAGTTTCGGACTATGCATCAACTTTTATGAGGATTAAAGTTTTCTGACAAATTGCAAATAAAAAAGTTTTCTATTTGTTGCATACTTCATGGACCACACGGTATATGTTTAAATAATACAGAATGTAATGTAAAATTGTAATAATTTCTCAAAATTAAAAAGAAAAAAATATGGCTTTATTTATAAAATGGGAGAGAAAAAAATGGTTTGTTTGTGTGTTATGAAAAAAAGAAAAAAATGCTATAATACAGGGTGTGTCAAAAATTATAAGGTTATTTTTATAATTTTAATATATCCCTGCCATAATTTTTAAGGCAACCCTGTAGCAATACCTTTGTATAAATGCTATATTTAACATAAAATAGTTTTTATCCGGTATTTAGACTATCATATCTTGTTAAAAATATTAACACAGTATTATTAGATGACATTTTCTTACGTGGTGGTGGGGGTGGTGGTGAAGGACCTCCATAACCTCCATAACCTCCGCAAGCTGCAGTATGAACGTGTTGATTTGTTAAGTCTCTTTTAACTAAGGAACTGCCAGAACCGGAACCGAAACCAGATCCTTGACCATTTGCACCAGCGGAACCTGAAGCTTACAAAATATTTTAAAAATAGAACATATTATGCTAAAATTAGGTTTTTGGGCTATTCGGCCGTCGTTGTAGATTTTGCATCATTGACTGTTCGTCAACGCGACTGGTTGGCATCCTCAGAAGGTTCCTAGTAGACTACTTGCGTACTACTGTGACACAGTAGCCTAAAAAACTTAAGTTTAGCAGAAGATGGCCGCGAAAGCCTTACACAGTATATTAGAACATATTATTTCGTATATTGAAAATTCCACCACTATGTATTAAAACTTATTAATTTCTGCAAAAAATTAAAAATTGGTATATAATTAACCACCATGCATCTTGTTCTTTTGTTTCAAAATATGATGAAAAAAACAACATTTAAAAGTCCAAATAACATGCGACATCTACTGTCATTTTTTGATATAGGAAATTTTAACCATTCTATCTTTTTGAATATACAGGATGTTACAAAATAAAGGAAACTAAAGGCCAGATTCTACTTACTGTTGAAAATATAAAAAAATATATCATTTTAACATGGGTCCAGAAATGCTTTGTTCCCAGAGGCGACGCCAGCTTTTTAGGGGAAAATAAAAAATTTTTGAAGACTTGAAATTTTGAAGACCAAAAAAAAAACAAAAAGGTCCTCATGTCTACAAAAACATTATTCAATATTTGTATGAATGTCACCTGTAATGTTGTTTTGTGCTCCCACATGTCTTTCCTTCCCTAACTTTACTACCTCTCTTTATATCCTTTAGATTTGTTTTGCTTCTTACGTTTCACCTTACAAGGGGCACACAAATTTTTAGGATGGGGGCGGACCACCTTGGCCACTCTGGCGTCACCACTGATTGCTCTCCAAGGTGTTAAACTTTCTTTTAAAAAATCGATTTTATCAATATCCTAAATACTCCTATACAATTTTAATAAAATTTGGCAGAATTATTTGTAGCATTAGCACGAATTTAGCTCTAACTTGATTAAATTTGTTCAGTCCAGTGGCGTCTAAAGCAGCACCTAAATGAACATTTGTAACAAAAAATGTAGGCCACTAAATTTTGTGCAAATTTTATATATTATTTTGATCAAGTGAGAATACAGCTTATTTAGCTTCAAATTTTTTTTATTCTTGTTTAGTTTTTGGAAAAAAGTCCTTTTAGATATTATTTGTAAAATAATTTTATAAATATTTATATAATATTACCAACAAATACTAAATTAAACATCATTAATATTGAAAATAACAAATTTTACCAAATTACATAAGTGTTTTTAAAATTGCCTCATGTTTCTTGGGGGGTGAGGGGGCACAGAGATATAAAATTAAGTAATTTTTATTTTATTACTGGAAACTTAAGCAAATTACGTAAAAAGATTAAGACCTTAAAACTAAGCATTTTAACTTGCTTAATTCAAATAAAATAAAAAACTTTCACAAAAGTAAGTGACCTAAATTCTTCTGCAAGAAATATTTGTTGAGCTACCGCTCGAGTCGCCACTGGATTGGTAAATGCAATTTCGGCCCCTGTTTATATGAACTCTCTTTATATTTTCGGATGTAGAGATTTTTTTTGCTTAATTCTGTGACAATTTAAAAATATATATATATATATATATATATATATATATATATATATATATATATATATATATATATATATATATATATATATATATATATATAAACTTAAAAAGAGTACATTAAAATAAGAAAAATAACCAATAAATAAGTTGCCATTGAAAATTAAAACGTCTAAGACCACCTATATTTGGTATGCAAACGTGGCTCTACTTACCCCCTGCTTGACCACCGAGATTAAAACCGAATCCAGCACTACCAGATGCTCCACCACCAGCTGAACCGCCTGCACCCTGGGCACCTTGAGCACCCTGGGGGCAGCATTGGTCAGAACCTTCAAAACACAATCTATAGTAAGTAGGGTCATTATTTACAAACCGGGCACACCGCCGATTTTATTGAAATTTGATATACAGCCGTGGGGTTTTTGAGGTGCTGATCAGGAGTTTGAATATTTTTCAGACACGTTTCGTTTTTAGGGATCCATTATCAAACTTAGGAATTAAACTTACCTTATTTTTACTATATTCTCCATGTTTTTATAAATTTCTCAATTTAAGACTAGATTAGCATACAAAATTTTATTTAACTTCAAAAAACCTTTTTAAAATATGTTTTTTTTTGGTAATTGACTTTTACGTTTTTATATTTTTATAAAAACATTACTTCGAATCAAGGGAGCTATGAATGCTTAAAGGAATAAATAAGTGTATGAATGGTTGCGGCGTTTAAAGGTAAAATAATTATTGTAATTTAAAAAAAAGAAACAGGAATTTAAATGTTGTCTATGAAATATTGTATCCAATTTAGTATTATATTAAGAATTTAGCGCAAGAATAAGGAGGAATGTAGAGAAAATAAGGTTAGTACAATTTTTAAGTTTGATGATGGATATCTCAAAATCATTTCATTACCGTTTTCTTCATTTTTAAACCCAGTAGATTTACTTACTTTAAGATAGTAAATCTACGGATTTGTATAACAAATAGCTATTAACCTAGAATAGGTTTAAATATATTATAAAATTAAGATATTTTAACCGATAAGGTTAATATTATTATGATTTTTGGTGATGTAATCTTTCAATTTGTTCCAATGAGTAAAAAAACTTGGTTTGAAAATACAAAAAAAAACGGTAATTATTTTTTTATTATTTTAATTGTAAATAATTTTTAAAAGAACGATTTTATTTAAAAACATTATGTGGTCTTTTTTGTAAAGTATTAAATTTCCTTTAATAATTTTTGTTGTTTTTTTTATGTATTTATTTTTTCGTTAGTTACAATATCCAAAATAAAAAACGTAAATCAAAAAAACATGGTAATGTTTAAAGCTTCATTATTCGAAAACGGCTCGTCTGGCAAAAAAATCAATAAGACGTTCCTTGTAGGCAATTTAAATATCTAAAAATATAATAATATGTGATATAATTTTTTTCACCTCGATAGTAAAGTACAAATAAAAATATAAATTAAAGAAGAGAAACTCTAAATAATAATATTAAGGGCTCAAACTTACGATATTTTGTTTTTATTTTAAAAGAACACTAAAAAAGTTCTTTTTAAAATCGAAAGAAATGCATGCTTTATGGGGAGCATTATTTATTAAAAATAATTATAATTCCTAAATCATTAAATTTTTGACAAATTCGCTTTTACTGAATTATTTCCCCTAGTTTGTCTACAAGAAAAACGTATAAGCTTAATTGTAGCTAAATCAGATTTCTTTTGCAACAAGGTTAAATACAGTATTTTGGAAAAGTCCTGTATAAATTTATCTGACCAAAATTGGCAAAACTAGAGAAAACATATTTACCTATTAGCCCATTATTAGTTAAAATGTGTGCAAGTTTAATTTGACCCACCCTGTATACTATTGTTGCATGGGAACCAAGAGTAAACCTATAAAACTTGGGACTTTAAATCACCTAAAAAAAAGCCATAAATTAAAGAAATAATAACAATTATTATTATTTAAGGATTTGTTTTAATTGAAATAAATAAAAAGTGACCAATAAAACCCTTAAATTATTAAAGATTTTCTCTTTTTTTAACACGCTTTTATTAACTTGGGTTGTAACTATCTATCCATCTGGCTATGAATGTAACGGAATCTTTGAGCCTAATTTTAACCAACTTCCAGCTATTCGATTTCTTTGAAACTTTGCACACGTATTAAGGACCCATGACAATGTAATAATCTGCAAACAGTATCCCGTTATCCTGCTTTGGATCGCCAGGAAAAAAAAATCCATTCATTATATTATTATAACCACTGCTTGATACCACCAAGTGTCATCTGTCACCTGTACGTCCCAGTGGTACCAACCACCGGCCATTTCAAGAGTTCGATCTGAATCGATTTTACTCAAATTTTATATTAGGTTATTTTCAGAAAGTCCATCTGAAAAACTTTGCTACTCTTGACAAAATGGCAAAAAAAATTTTTTAGTGGGTTGCCATCTGTTGGCAACATTCCAAACTTTTATACATACATAAATGCATATCGAACTAAAAATGAAAAATAAATAATAGTTTAAAAAACTAAAAAACACGCTTTTATATGCAACCGAACTAAAAATTAGAAAATAATTTTTCATTAAAAAAATATTGTCACTTCATATTAAAAAGCGTGGGGTGCATTTTACTATTTTTTCATAACTTTTCCATCATAGATATTGGCAAATATAATAATTATAACATTTAATATATTAAGCACCCCACGCTTTTTACTATGAAGTGACAATATTTTTTTAATGAAAAATTATTTTCTAATTTTTAGTTCGGTTGCATATAAAAGCGTGTTTTTTTAGTTTTTTTAAACTATTATTTATACCAGGAAAAGAGTGATTTTGCGCTTGGACAAATAAAAGTTTATTGACCCTTAATAGTACGAGATCTGAATAGGAGGCGACCTTCACTCATCTGTTTACTGGATAAAAATTGTTTTATATTAAAGATAGTATTTAAACAAAGGTATCGCTAAAAAATAAGGTCAAGGCCATATTTAATTTAATTAAATTACCCTGAAATTTTGACACAACTTGTGTAATGAAAACTCAAAAATTTTAAAACTTACTTTTTTTTTAATTGGTCATAGCTTTGACCTACATGGAAATAGCTTTGTTTAAATAATATCTTTAATATGAAACAGAAATCCGGAAAACAGATGGGTGAAGCTCGTTTCCTATTCGGATCTTAGACTATAAAGGACTATTTCACTTGAGTGTTTTACACTGGCAAAATGTTATATTAATCTGTTTTCTATTGACAAAACTTCTACCTGCTTCTACCGAGATAAAAACAACAAAAGGCATTTAAGCAAAAAAAAAAAAATAGTTGGGTTGATGTTAAAAAGGTAAAAAAAAATATTGTTAATTTATATGCAAAATAAAGGTTGAAGGCTGGCTTGTAATTTTCGTGAAATAGTCTTATCTCTTGTTTTTTTAAGCTTGTTCTTTTCGGTAATTTCGTTCATATTTTTTTAAAACCACTCGCTTGACGGCGTCTGAATTTGTTGTAAATGTCATTTACGAAATTGTCAAGCAACAAAGTTTTGTACAATCGAAATATTTTGAGAAGCAAAATGTTGTATTTTATGCTCCTAATAATTTTTAAAGTTTATGGTACCTTTTATTTTGGATATTATATAGAAATTAACTTACCAAAATAAAAGCCAAAACGGCGATGGAAATTACAGCAAAATAGTTCATTTTCAAAATTTGGTGTTGATAGTAGACTATGTAAGTAACAAATTTCTACTGATACGTTTTTAATGAATTCCAACCTTTTTATACTATTTTAGAATAAAGATATAATAAAAATTGCTGCAATTATTGCCAGATAAAAGATATCCTGCAGTTATTTATATTTTATATAAAATTTTCACCGAGCTTTGATCTTTTTGTTAAACTAGGCGGGAAATTGTTATAGTAAATATGTGAATATTATTATTAATGTCTACAACTCCGTAAACCTCATAACAAAAATTTCCAAAGAGTGATATTTAAATTCTTTTCAGCATGGTCATTACTTTGTTAGGATTAATTTTTACCTTCCAATTATTGCAAATAAAAACTTAACAATATATCCAAAGTAAACCAGAATTGGCAAAATTAGTTTACTTTAAGATTATACAAGGTGTCTTAATAATTTATAAGCTAATTTTATTAAAAAAATATTTAGGTGTCCTAACTCTATTTATACACGAAATAACTTTGTCCCTGTACAAGATACAAAAGTAAATCTAAAATAGAAAATAAAATAGAAAATATTTATTTGAATACACTCTTTTTATTGACAGTACTCGTTATTATACAAGGTGTCTCAAAAACATAATTTTCATTGTCAAGTAGGTTTTATAAATGGGATACTCTGTATATTTTAACAAATTTTGATTCTGTATTAGATTCTACATCAAAATTATATAACCCACTATAGGTCAATTATTGCTGGTTTTTAAGATATCAGCAGTATGTGTATGTAATTAATAATTACCTTTCATTGTAGAAGCTACTAATAGGTAGGTATGTCAGCATTTTAGTTCATTTTAGACACATTTACTAAAAACAGCAATACGTCAAATATGGCTGGTTTTAAGGTTAAGTAATAAGTAAATTTGTATCTAAAATAAACTAAAAACTAACTTTAGCTCTTACAATGGAAGATAATTAATGACATGTTATTATATTATTTGTCATGCTGACGGTAACAAAATCATTTAAAGATAATTTAAACCAAAATGTTATTTTCTTTCTTAACTTAACTAACGTTCTTGAGTATATCGGTATACTATTAACATCTTAAAAAAACAGCAATAATTGACGTAGACTGAGTTATACATTTTTGATTTAGAATTTAATACAAAGTCAAAATTTGTTAATTTCATGTAAAAAAACCAACCTGATAATGAAAAACTGTTTTTGAGACACTTTGTATATTAACTGGTACTGTCAATTAAATGAGTGTATTCTACAGAACTCGTTCTTTTTAGAGGTATGTGGTGTATTCAAATAAACATTTATTATTAAAAGATTATTTTTGTCCTGTACAGGGTAGAAGTTATTTCGTGTATAAATAGAGTTGGGACACCCTGTATATAAACATAGGACTGGAAATGCTGTTTCCAAGATACAGTGTTTTTATTCTTTGGGACAGCCTTTGAAGGCTTATGCCTAAAAACCAAAGTACTTGAGAGTCTTTTCTCCTGTTTTGTTAACGTTGTCCAAGCACTGAAACATGCCGTTTTTATTTCACAGCACCTTTCACACAACGCGGTAGTGCTATCATGTACGTTATTCTTAAATAACTACTACCTAAAAATTTCTTCTCGGCTGGGGATTGAACCTGGGCCTTCTGGGTTAAAGATCAAAGACTCCGTTCAGTGCGCTACCGGGGAGACAGTGTGTTAAACCTTTTTAGAATTATTAGAATTATTAAAATCCTAAATATTCCTTGCCCAATTTGGATAAAATTTAGCAGTGGTATTAAGTGCAATAAGGGACTAGTTGGCTTTGATTAATATTACCAACATATTAAGTCCAGTGGTGTCTCGAGCGGCTCCTAAACAAATAATTTTAACAAATAATGTGGCGTGTTGAATTTAAATTTTATTTAAACTAGGTAAATAAAAATAAAGCCTTTGCGTGTGTGTGTGTGTATGTGTGTGTAGGTGTAGTAGGTAGTAGAGAATAGAAAAACAATAAAAAAAAACTTACACACACTTTCGTAAATTTAAATTATTTTATTTAAAATATGCCCATAAAAAATAGATCCTTTTTGTGTGTGTCAGTGTTTGAAAAAATAAAATAAAATAAACTTTATGACATATGCCTGGACCACCCAAAGACTCTAGAAAAAATAAAAAAAAACCTAATTTTATAAAATTCGTTAGTTTAAATGTTTTTTGTTATATAATTAAGGAATATTAACGATCTTACGTTCATTTTTTCTGTAATTTAGGAATTTACGGCCGTATTCACCAAGCTCTGACAATAGTAGGAAAGCTAGAGAACCCTTCGAGTAAAGTTAGACCTGTAAGGCTGGAAATTTGTATAGTGATGAGTACGAAAATCATCACCTGGCAGGCATCATCCGTGCACATCATCACCCTGCAAATTTTTAAAAGTATAAAAAAATAAAACCAAAAAAACTTGAAGCTGTAAGCTTTAAATTTTTTTAGGATTTAGTTCATTCATAGCAAGGTTTTTAATGGTAATACTGGTGATAATACACAGGGTGAGAAAGAAAGTTTTTTTTAATGAAGCACCCTGTAAATTATATTACTAATAAAAAAATCTTAAAAAGAGCTTTAAAAAAAAACACATTAGGTACATCTAACTTTATTAGTTTTGAAAATATGGCTGTCCAAATCAGCCACACCTTTCAGTTTTTTGTTTTTATTATTTTTTAAACGTCAGTGACGTACATTGTTTTGTTAGAAATACTTGTTTAGGTGTCTCTCAAGGCGCCACTGAACCTAAAAATTAGTTAATGCTGAATAAGCCTCTTACTGTTGTAAGTAACACTACCAAATTTAAAACAATATCCGAAAAAACCGAAGTTTCTTAAAAAGCTAAACACTCTCTATCTTAAAAACGATGCATTTTCGGACATATACAGTGACCGCCAGAAATGTGGAACCATATAGAAAACTTTTTTATTTTTATTAATTTTTTTATAATTATACTTGAAAAAATACAACGAAACTCAAAAGCACTGATCAAAATTTAAATAAACCATACCGTATACAGGGTAGGTACAAATTTATAAAAATGACACAAAGAAAACTACCTATACCTTTATTTTTAAACTTGGAGAAAATTATTATTTGGAAAAGCTGTTTAGAATTAATGTCATATTTTAAAAGCAAAGCCTCCTATTGAAAACTGTAAACAAAACTTACTTTTTAACTTAGTCCGTATAAATATTAGAATTAAATTAAATTAAATGCCGTAAGTTATTTTAATCGTGCTCATTTCGAAAAAATGTCAAAGCTTTGTTATTCCTAAAGCATTTAAGTACATTTGGATCACTCCAAAAACCAACGTAAATTTTTGCATTTTTGTGGTTCAATAGGGTTGAAGTTTAAAAGTCCCTATTAGATTAATGTTCAAAATCATTTTCGTCTTGTAGGGAATGCCTTTACACTTTTGATTTTTTAATTAAATTAGTTTAATCCTAAACTAGTAGATTTTCGAACTTTACAATAACAATACTATAAAGGGACTAATCTAAAGGGACTTTTTAATGTTAGCCTTATTGAACCACAAAAAAGCCAAAATTTACATTGATTTGAAATGACCTAACTGTGCACCAGTTAAATGCCTTAAGGATAAACCAGATATGACATTATTTTTTAATTTAAGGGCAATAAGAATTATTTAAGGCAGTTAATTTAATTCTAATATTTATACGGACTAAGTTAAAAAAGTAAGTTTTGTTTACAGTTTTTATTGGGAGGCTTTGCTTTTAAAATATGGCATAGCTTTTAATTCTAAACAAGTTTTTCAAATAATATTTATTATTTGTTATTTAGTTAAAAAATAAAGGAAGGCTGTTTTCTCTTGTCATTTTGATAAATTTGTACCTACCTCGTATACGGTATGGTTTATTTAAATTTTGATCAGTGTTTTGTGAGTTTCGGTGTATGCAGAGATTTTTATTAGGAACACAAGATTTTGAGAAATCAAAAATAAAAAAGGTTTTCATATGGTTCAACATTTCTGACGGTTACTGTAAGTTCATATAAACTTTATTTCATAGAATTAGCTTAAAAATACGTCATACATTTATTTACCGCAATTGAGAAAGTAATGCCAGCAAAATCTTGAAAATAGTCTTGTTTAGTAGGTTTTACCGAGTATACAGGGTGATCATTCTTAGGTCGGCACTATTCCTAACTTCTTTATTATTGGAGATACGAAGTCGGGTAAATGGGTAAAGTTGTAGTACTTTTTTCGCTGATTAACGTGCTGCCAACTGAAAAACAATTACACATCGGGTTTTCGAACAATTACAAAAAATACTTTGTTAAATAAAACACCCTATATACTATATCACTATTTGAAAAATCTATCATTGAGTTTTAAAAAAAGTCGACATGTGATATATCCAATTTTTATTAGTTTTGGAAATCTGGCCATCCTTGGAAATTTAACCGTAAACTGCTATTTTTTAAATAAAACACTTTGTTAATTGCATCACCCTTAGAAAAGCTCCTCATTTAATATGTCTATCCTTTATAGTTTTGAAAATATGGCCATCCAAATCTAAAAATTTATAATGGATATAGTAGAGAATTATTGCACAGTGAAATAAGGCCAGGCACTAATAATACCGGCCTTATTATTTGATAACGACTCCCTTAATAAGTATAGTGCCTGGCTTTATTTATGTCAGTTTTAGGTCGTGCCTTATTTTAGTCTTATTTTAACTTCGGAACTGTTCGTTTAACCGAACGGCTGCCGACTACAAAATCGAAAAGTTTTTAAAAGTAAAAATATGTAAAACCTTGCCTTTTTAAATGTATTTCTGTATACCCTACAACACAAAACAATAAAGAAAAACAACTAATTTTTTTTCCTTTTTTTTAGGTTAATGATTCTGTCAACATGATTTGCAATAACTCTAAATTATGGGTTCAAGCACTATTTAAATAAGACCGGTATTAAAAATTCCCAAGCTTAATAAGGCAACTTGCAATAATTCTCTAGTGTCTATTTTATCTTTGACACTAAACTTAGTAGCTTATAGCTTAAAGCTAAATTTATAGATTGATGTTTCTGTTTCCGATCGCCGTTAGATTAGACAGAAACTATAAATTGACAAATGCAAAGTTGTTATTTCATATTCTAACTGAAAACGACAAATGGCAAACGGAAACAGAAACGTCATCTATAAATTCAGCTTTAGGCTGAAGATATAATGGAAATTTAACATAATTTTCAGGTTTAAGTGTCCATATTTTTTAAACCAATGTGTTTAATGGTGATGTTATATATAGAGTGTTTTACTTTTTAGAAAATGCCGGTATACCATTAAATTCCCGAGGATCACCAAATTTCCCAAACTATTAAAAATTGGATATATCACATGTGGATTATTATAAAGCTCTTTGATAGATATTTCCAAAAAAAAGTATTTTTTGGTAGTAAATCGAAAATTCGATGTTCAATTGTTTTTCGGCTGGCAGCACGCTAATCAACGGAAAAAGTATCTACTACAACTTTACTAATTTAACCAACTTCATATCTCCAACATATTAGAAGTTATCAAAGAGTTAAATTGACGCTCAGTGCCGGATCAAGGTCTATTTTCTACTGAAGGAAAGAGCCAATGCTGCTACAATTTCTGAAAAAAAATTGAAGATAAGAACAGGTCTTTACCTCTTTAATTCAAGGTCTCATCCTTTAACTTTCCACTTCCTTCCTTAACTTTGCGACCCTCCTCATGGCACAGTTGTATTTTCTTTTAACCTTCAACTTGCGCCCCTCCCGATCTGGCCTGGCGCTGAAGAGGTTGCTTCACGCTCACTGTTAACACTGTTGCAAAACTGTTTCATCAGGCCTTTTTATAATAAAAAACTAGCAACGAAAATAATTTTTAAAGTAACTGCAGCCCAATGCAGTGATTTGTAATTTTTCCTTTAAAAAATATGATAAAAAAAATATTTTCTATATTTCATTATATTAGTGCTTTTTTCCAAACCTCCAGCACATTTTTTCTACGACAGTTTTGTAAATTGGCCAAGGTGCATTTAAATACAATTTATCTTGATTTTAAATACCGTATTTATTTGTCAATAAATAGGATACAAAAACAAAAAAGAAAATTTAAATTAATGTTTAAAATCCTTATAGAGTTTAAATGATAACAATAAGAAATTTTATTTAGCTGCTTCAGTTGTAGTGGTGGTTGTCGTAGTGGCTAAAAATTTAAATAGAAATAGAATTAGAATGGCTAATATAAAATTAGTAGGTATAGGCGAATTTTAAAGTAAGCCAAAGTAATGTTTGTACTTCATATAAAAAGCAAGTTCTATCGCACTTAAGTTATGGAGTTAGTGACCTTTAACATTAGAATAAAAAGTCATTTTAATTATATCTTTGTTATTCCCCTTTTTGTTGCTCGCACACTATTTAAACGACGCGACGCGTTTAGACAGCAATAGGGGATTGCCGTCCTTATTTTTATGACGCTTGTGGCTTTTTTACTATTGAATAGATCTTTACTAATGCTTCTTTCCATAGCTGCTCAGTAAGTAAGAGTTACAACGGAATTATACAGGGTTAGATGATTTGTTTTCATTTCATGTACCTATGAATTTTTGAAAGAAATGACAAATTTGACATCCTGCTTTGACCGTTTGATTCCTTTATCTTTTTATAAAAAAAAGTGTTCTACTTAATTTGAATCAAAATCTTATATACAGTTTTTTCCTTTAGTCAGGACCCCCTAACTTTTAAATTGTTTGGTAAATTCTCAAGAAAATTGGAGGATTTTAGTAAGACAAGTAAATACAATTTTAGGCAAGAAGTAACAGATATAAATGTCAAACTGAGAGTTAAGCGAGATTTAAAAAAAAAAATTAAAAGAGGGGTTTGGCGGCACATCATTCTAAAGCTCGAAAATTCAATTAATTTTTAAAGTACCTCCATTTTGTAGTAGGTAAAGCTGTTGGCTTCATATTCTGGAGTTAAAAGAACTCGTCAGGGGCTTTAAAACGATGTAACTCCTCTTTCCTTTAGTTTTTTTTCAAAATGGGGCCACCTTTCAGTTTGACATTTATATCTGTCATTTCTTGTCTAAAATTTGGTTTATGTTGGCTTACTGAAATCCTCAAGTTTTCATGAAAAAATACCAAATAATACATAAGTTAGGAGGAGGGTCGTGAATTTAGACAGGTACTGTATAAACTTTCATATGTAATAAAAAATTTCAATTAAAAATAATTTAATCCATAATTATTGATATATGGTAAAATTATAAAAAAAAACATTGTTTATGACCCCCTTGAATCTTGAATCCTATATTAACAGACACAACATGATTTTTTTCCATTACATATGAAAGGGTTGGTACAAGATATCGATTTAAATAAAGTATACCTTTTGTGTAGGAAAAGATATATTATATTGTAGCAAACTCTTACTACAACTGTTTAAAATTTATAAATAAAATATATTTAAATTGAAAGGGTGTGGCTGTGTGCACGTGGAATTATAGGAAGAAGAAATGAAAGTGGTGTATTTCGTCCAAAATTTGTATTAAATATTAATAAGCGTAGCAGAGCGCTTTCGGTAAAACCATCTTCAGTGCTACTTGTCATAACCAGGAGTCATAGCCCTGGAGTACATAAGTCGGTCAACAAAAGTTTAAAAGTTTAAAAAACAGTAATTCACATTACAAACAAACAGGTTACATATTAAAATTTGTTTAAAACATATCCCTTACAAAGGGGTAATAATTTTAAAGATAATTTGCTGCTAAGAGCCCAGCATTTTCAACCAAAAAAGGTTATTCCCTCCTTTTTGCGCCTATTTCATTCCAAAGCACCTTATTCACATTCAAGCAGCCTTTGGTGCACAAATCAATCCCAAGGTATCGTCTTGGCTGGTACTAGAATGCCTCGAAGAACTCGGGGAACTGGCGGAACGCAACAACATGAGGTTGATGTGGGTGCCAGGTTGTGGTGCCAGGGCATTGCGGAATTCGAAGAAATGAAAACACAGACCAACAGGCTGGAAGGGGGTCAGCCGCGACATACATCGGGCCAAAACCAGTCCTTGGAGTGCCAAAGAGTACCTTCCGGAGCGCGGTACAAAACTGGGTAAAGGACCAGCAAATACTGCACTGGGAAAGGCTTCCTTAACACATGCATGGGAAAATCTACATCAGAGGGCCATGCACAAAAGAGCTAAGAACTACTTAAAATGGGTAGGAATCAGCTAAAAACAATCACAGGTTTCCTCGCCGGATATGCTCCAGTGAAGGAACACCTGAATAAAATGGGATTATACAACGGAGATCTGGACTGCAGATTATGTGAGGCAGACTCCGAAACAGTAACCCACATACTGTCAGAGTGTAAGGCATTAGATCACAAAAGACAGGCAATCTTCGGGGATATTAGAGTGCCGCCGGAAACATATGGTAAGCTCCCAGCAGACCTATACCGCCTTCTTCAAGGAACTAGGGTACTGGAATGGGTACAATGAAACGGGAGTTTGGTACAATAAGCCTTCAGGCTGCAGTGCCACCGGACATGTAGACGGCTCCCTGGGAGAAAAAAAACCTTATTCACAGAGAAATTAGTCACAAAAATTCCCACCAAACCTAAACTTTTTAAAAACTCCCCTGTCTAGCGCCTATTACTCCCCTGTCTGGCGCCTATTATTTCATGGCGCCCTAGGCTGTAGCCTAGTCAGCCTAATGGTTAATACGGCACTGTACTCCAGGGCTATGACTCCTGTTTGTGACAAGTCGCTGAAGATGGTTTTACCGAAAGCGCTCTGCTACGCTTATTATTATTTATTAAAAATTTTGCACGAAATACACCACTTTTATTTCTTCTTCCTAAAATATATTTGTTTTTATTTTAACTTTAAACGTCAAGAACTACCTAAGGAAGCGCGATGGAACTTTTATGTTTTTTTTTATATGAAGTACTAAAATTATTTTGGCTAACTCTATCACCACTATCATTTACGACCTGACCTTTTCGTACACTCTGTATAAATAGTATAATCATTAACGTTCAACCCTTATTAGGTACATCTAGTTTTAATCGGACTTTGGAAAAATGTTTAAGAAGATAACTCATATTTAGTTATTTAATTGGAAATACAGTTATAATGTTACTAACTTCTGCCTCGCCTTCTTCCATTACAGCCCACCGTATCCTTGGATATTTTAGCTTCTTTTACCAAGTTTACATCTTTTGAAAATACATTTGTGTATTTAAATCCTTATTGAAAGCAAAATTTGGTCTTGAATTTATAGATTTATCTGTTGATTGAGCACCACTTGTTAAAGACTAAAAAAACAATATACATACATGTAAAACAACTCATTTTTTTTCTTTTGGATAAAAGCATTTACATTAACCCAAATTTAGAAAACACCGAACAAAGATTCTGTAAATAATAAATCTAAGCGTATAGTAGGTACCGTTATTTTTAAATGTAAAGTAAATTTTACTTAAAAAACTTATTTAGAATTAAAATCTCGGACCTCTTTGCAAAAACCCCAGATGTCAGTTTTTTTTATTTTCAAAAATTGGCTTATGCAAGCTGTAGGTTAACAAATTAATTATGTAAAGGGTGGCGCCTTTTCGCTGTTCTTGCAGAGTATAGCGAAAACTAAAAGAGGTAAGAACAAAGCTGATTGCGCAGTTTTTTGAAACAAATTCAATGGTAAAAGTAGATCATGCTAACTCGTTTCGTTTTGGAGATACAGAGTGTTTTTCAAATTTTGTTAATTTTGCCGGGCACTTGTAACTCACTTGATATAAGAGGTAAAAAACTGATTATAAAATATACAGGGTGTTTTATTTAAAAAAAAAAACTTTGTGTTATAACTTTAAAAGTCAATGGGAAAAATGTAGGTACGGCACTGAATGCTACGTAAAATTCTCTAAAACTTTTTATTTACTTTTTTTTATATCTCTAATATTAAACGAGTTAGGCCTTGGGCACGATACTAAGCGGAAGCGGCTAGCGTAGAGTGGAAAATGTAAAAGCGCTAACTTTGATCTTTATGCGAGAATAAAAGAACTTGTTTTTTAAAATCAGCCGGCAGCGATATTCCTAAGCGGAAAAGCCCTGCCGCTGGTCGCTCAAAACGAACACATATTACCCGCGGAGCCTTTTTAAGGTATATAAACTGGTTTAAAGACGCTGTTTATCACAAAATATTGTCTCTTTTGACCTGACCTGACCCGAAAAATTAGCAAAACACATTGAATTAAATATTTTAAGATTCGCCTATTATTTTTTTTAACTTGTCACGAGGATTTGTCAGATTGGTATCTTTAAAAATGTATCTTAAATTTTTCTTCAAAATGTACAGGGGAGCCAATAATTACCCCCCTTAAAATTTACATGGGATTTCCTATGTTTCGCTCGGCAACGCACCACCTGCTACGTACATATACTCTCCAGAAAAAATGTTACCAATTTCTACAAATCAAATAAACCAGATTATACCAATTTTTCCCTATTTTATTTTTGTGGCGTTTACGAATATATTTTTTTTAGTCGGGCAATAAAGCAAAATAGTTCGAAATTTTTTAGGTCAGAACAGATCCGAATACGGTTTTTTGCATTTACTTTCAATCTATCTATCAATCTATCTATCTGGCTGCCTATGTAACGGAATCTTTGAGCCTAATTTTAACCAACTTCCAGCTATTCGATTTCTTTGAAACTTTGCACACGTATTAAGGAAACATGACAATGCAATAATCTGCAAACAGTATCCCGTTATCTTTTTGGATCGCCAGGAAAAAAAATTCCATTATATTATAAAAACAACACCTAGGTTGCCATCTGTTGGCAACATTTCAAACTTTGCTATTAAATGAAGAAGAAATTTTTTAGTGGGTTGCAATATGTTGGCAACGGTCCAAACATTGCCTGGATTGCCATCTGTTGGCAAAATTTCAAACTTTTGCTACTTAATGAAGAAGAAATTTTTTAGTGAGTTGCAATCTGTTGGAAAAAATTTTAAAATTTGTTACTCTTGTTCATTAAAAAATTTTTCGCCATTTTGTCAAGAGTAGCAGAAACTAAAAAATGAAAAATAATTAATAGTTTAAAAAAACTAAAAAACACGCTTTTATATGCAACCGAACTAAAAATTAGAAAATAATTTTTCATTAAAAAAAAAATATTGTCATTTCATAGTAAAAGCGTGGGGTGATAAATATATTAAATGTTATAATTATTATATTTGCAAATATCTATGATGGAAAAGTTATGAAAAAATAGTAAAATGCACCCCACGCTTTTTACTATGAAATGACAATATTTTAATAGTATTTTTAACACAACTTAGGTATACAAACCGAAAGTTGTATTACTATAGCCAAAAATGTATTTAAGACATGGTTTTTCTCGAGACGCTCTTTGGTAAATTTATTAACTTTGTAAATAAGGGTCAAAACTGTTCCAAGTCAGATACCTGGGGGCTTTTGAGGTCGATGAAATAACGATTATGATGCTCAAATTGAACCTCCGAACACCTGGAGACCAGGAACGCCATGTGAGGAAAAAGAGGGAACTAGGCAAAACGGGTTTTTTTTGGGTCGCTGAGTTATGACATCGGCGAGCATACCACGAACACCTGGTGTATTCCTAACCTGAACGCGGACGTCATCTCCGAGGAATTTTCCTGACCGAGAGTGCCAAAAACATGTGGTCAAAAATCGTTGTGGTTATATTATGTGGGGCACTGATTCCGAATTTCATGTCGACTACGACCCCCGAACAGCTATAGTGCACTCGAAATTAACCATAAACGTCATCTCCGTGGCTTTTCCTGACAGAATCAAAAAGATGAACCGAAAATCGTAATTTGTAATGGAAGGTTTTGTGGGGCGTACTAGTATAACTGTGTATTTATCATTCCAGTTAAATTATGTATGAGGGAAAGAAATAAAATGAATAGATTTTGGTCAGTTTCTTGCGATTTTGTCTGTAAAACCGTCAGAGACGACGTTCAGGCAAAGATTAATAATAAAACATACGTACTCTTTGGTTCAGGGTCAGGTTGCGGTGCACCAGGTGCTCGGGGGATGGTTTTTGTCATAAAATTTTTATCAGGCGCCCGAAAAAACCCCTATAACGATTTTCGGTTCGTGTCTTTTTAATTCGGTCACGAAAACCGACGAAGATGACTTTCAGGGCTAGGTAGGTACCCTTACACCAGGTGTTCGGGGAGGGGGGCGTTTTAACATAAAATTTGGATACATAGTAATTTTCGGCTTGTTTTTTACACTCTTGTCAGGAAAATTCCCGGAGACGTGGTCCGCGTTCAGGTTATGTCGCAACCGGATTCCGTGTCGATGCCTTATTTGAATTCAGAAACCTAAAAAATTCCCCGGCACCGAGTTTCTCTCCTTCCCCACATGAATTTTGGTAAGTCCCACGGAGATGACGTTCGTCGGCATTCCTGAGGTTCCGGTGTTCGGAGAGTCAATTTGAACATTATAATTGTGATCAGCGCTTACAAATAAGCATTTTTTATGCATATTTGGCTGCAGCAATACAACTTCCGGTTTGTATAAGGCTAAAATTAGGTACAAATTTTACAAATAATTTTTGGAAGCGAATGCAAAAATCGCGTTCCGATCCGTCTTGTCTTAAAAAATTCCGAACTTTTACTGCTTTATTGACTCGACTATTTAATTAAACTTAATAAAATTATAGTAACTTACCAATATAAATACAAGAAATACTGAAAACAGAAAGCGGATTTTAAAACGATGCATTATAAATATTTTTAATACAAATAATGTTTGAATGTTATATTTAGGATAAGGCATCACATTTTAAACCCTTTTTTTGCATAAATTACATGTAAAATACTTGTAATTATTCCAAATATTTTTTTATTTGACAGCAAGTGATTCCGGAAGACGTAAATCATGTTTTTTAGTTTTTATGCATTATAATAATAATAAAAAAACACAAAATGCAGTTTGATAATAGTTCATTTTATTTCATCAATAATTGCAGGAGGTACCAGAAACAATGGTAAATGGATTTATTTAGTCATTTCCGTTGTGGTAGTCGTAGATGAAGCTGATTCTAAAAACAAATATAATCATACAGGGTGTTTAAGAATGGTGTAAAAAATTAAGATTTGCTATTAAAAATACAAAAAAAGGTTTACATAAACATGGGTCCGAAAATGCAATGCTTTCCAGATACAGGGTCTTAAACTTTGGTAAAAAAATCGATGCCAAGCAGTGTGGATTTTGCCACAAAAGCTTTCCCTTCTTACCACACTGCTGGAATAAGTCTCTTAAGTTTTTAGGTGAGTCCCAGATTGGATTGTTGCTTTTGATAATATATATATATATATATATATATATATATATATATATATATATATATATATATATATATATATATATATATATATATATATATATATAATATATATATATATATATATATTATGTATTAATAAACTTCCCTCCTATGGTCTTTCAACAACTCTGTACTTGGCTCTCTAGTTATCTTTCTGATCGACGTATATCAGTTATTGTGAATGGCCACTCTTTAAGCTTTCATCAAATAAATTTTGGAGTGTCTCGGGTCTCAATACTAGCACCAATATTGTTTTTCTCCACATCAACGATCTTCTCTCGTCTACAACTAATTCGATTCATAGTTTTGCCAACGATAGTACTCTTCACTCTAGTTTAAAAGTTCCTAAAGCTATCGCTAAACCTGATTTGGAAAGAAACGCAAAGCGGTGCAGATATTTCTTTCATGTGATCTTTATTTAATATTGGATTGGGGCGCTATTTTTAATCCATCCAAAACACAATCAGGTTTCTTGTCGCGAAACGAGTCATCAATCTAATAACCTTAACTGGCATGAACACATTGTATTCATAGCCACGGCAGCGTCAAAAAATAAAACGTCAAAAGACCTATTTTATACATATTTATTGCAAATATCTCGTTTTCTACGGCTTAAATGTTAAATTCTTTCTTTGTACTTATTACAAATATTGTGGAGGATTAAATTCTCTACAACTTTTGTTTAAATATTTTTTTCTTTCTTAAACCATTTTTGAGATAGAAGGTATTATTTGTGATCAACCTGTAGGCCCGATCAAAAACACGCCGTGTAAAGTTTAAAAATTATTATTAAACATACGATTCCAAATAATGTATACTTTTTAGTAACAATTAAGTTATAATCAAATTTTTTTAATTAATTGAGTATTTATTAATTTAATAACACTTACCCACTCGTATAATTATTATAAAGTTATTATATTATATTAATTTTTAATTTTTCTTAAAAAAGTTGACAAAGAAAATGTAAAAACTAAAATATAGGTATAGATTTTGTTAAATAAGGTAGGTACGGCCAATAGGGCCTGTCGAGTTATAAGGCCTAATTAACAATGGGCTAAGTTGCTCGTTGTAGCTCGTTAGCTTGTTCGCTGTCACTAGTCAGACGCTATTTACAGTGAAGTGGTAGTATTGCGAAACGAAAAATAAAAAAATGTTTTAACTTAATCGTAAGTATATTTCCTAATATTTCACCTACATTTATGAATTTGCAGTACCCATAGTTTCCTATTATTATTTGTTTTTAAGTCATTTGATGTTTAAAAAATTTATAATGGTCCAAACATGATTTATTTAGTTTTTTATTACACACTTTGTGGGCGGTTGTTAAAGCCTATCAAGTTTGATCGTAGGCGTTATTATTCTCCTCCTTTTTACATCATTTTTTTTTGTTTTACAAAGTATTTTGTTTATTTTTTACAACCTTATGAAATCAAATAAGTTATTCGAAATATTGGTCAATTAAATTATTGGTATTTTTGGCGACTACAACCACAATGTCTTCCAAATGAACATTGTGGTTAAAAACTGACTGGGTGTCAGCAGACGAACGCTGAAACCATATAAAGCTGCTAGAAGTTAAATGTGCAAAATTATTATCACTTTAAAAAGACTTTTTAAAATCCTTCCTTAACGAGGACAAGAAAACAGATTTTTTTTTAACAGAACAAAATTGCTGAAGCAGGATATTACCACGGATTGTACGACGTCTTGGTCTATAAATTTTGCAAAAATATCATCAAAAATAACTTTAACTAACAGTTTTGTATTACTGGTAAATCATGATTTAGGCCTTTACTAAAAGACATTCAAAAATATCAAGAATAAAAGCTAAGCTTATGAACCCGGCCAGAGCAAGAAAGCTTATAAATATAGAATGGATGTGGTGCACTCAGAATCGAAGGCCGGTAAAGGCCCGACATGCGCACATGAAGACATGCGCAATAAGCAAGACCTTATCAAAACTAAACATAAGGAACAAATTCGTTTGCTAATGTCAAGGTTGGGGTGAAGTTTACCCCAATTTTGTCGCATCTGAATGCGCCCATGATCATTTTACAAGGTTACGCAATATCTAATAAACTAAAGTTAAAGGGACATAAGAAAAAAAATGTTGTTATTTTTTTAAAATTTAAGTTAATCAGGTATTTCTGTTACTGTTTATCAAAATTATAGATAACCCACATTTAGATCCGCAGTGGTAAGAAGCATTATTCTGATTTGTACGACCTCGCGCAGTAAACAAATCGGGGGTGGACGAACATGCGCACTGGAAGATTACAACACCGGCACACCGTGCCCTCCGCCGCGGTCTGACTGACCGTAACGCTTATTAGCACTGTACCCCAAAATAAATTCTTTCCGATAATGCGGATAGTCTCAAGGATGAGTGGTATCCAAGCGCACAACACATTTTTTCGCTCATGAAAAGTAACTTTTGTTTCGCGCAGGTAATAACATTGGCATTTCATCGAGATCAGTGATCAAAATTGCTAAATGTACCAGGTCTATTTTATTTGTTTAAGTATATTATAATATTAGGCCTTATTACCCTACTATAATATAATAAGGCTAATGCCTTTTTACAAATTTTGCAATGATTTTGCCATATCTCAGGTTTTAACAATCAGATTGTTGTGTATAAAACGTCATTTTGTAGAGTTTTTTTAAGAACAAATTTTATTTGAAATTTTTTTTCATCTTTTTTAGTTTAGGAGCTAGAGCCTTATAAACAAATAAATTGTTATAACAAATTTCGGTCACTTTCGACAGAAAAGCAAGTTTGAAATTCGTATTCGGCGGGTCAATAAAATCCATAAGAATGCACTTTTAAGACTCGGTGGACTCTGATCGGCCACGAAACAGCCCTGGCCCCTAGACTATAAGTTGTGTTTGATCGTTGTGTTTTGGCCAAAGGAGTCTGTGGAAACATTTTGTACAGACCTTTTAGAGAAACCCTGTATAAATTAACTCTGGGATGCAAAATAAGGGTTGGTTTTGGTTTAAGTATCTCTTAAAATTTTAAAACAATTTTAAGTTAAATTTGGTTTTAGGATAATATAGGAAATAATATATGCATAAAAATTACTATTTGCTAGTATAACTACCCTAACAAGTTTTGTAAGTATCGATAACAAAAATTAAAAAATGGAAGCCGGAAGTTATCTCGTGGGCAACCGGTATATTTATAAAAGTTCCTTAATATTTAAATTGATATAACTAATACATACGTTGTAAATTTCCTCTACATTTTGCAAAACTATCAACTTTAACAAATCTAGCTCCACGTGACGTCATTGGTCCACCTAGAACTGTCATTCCACCGTGTCCACTTAACCCGCCATCCAGATTTAGACCCATGCCAAAGCCTTGAATTTGACCTTGATCTTCTTGGTCATCGGAACCTTTGAAATATTTGAAATATGGATATATCTTTCATAAAACACAAATGACCAATTTTAATTTCAGATTTTAAAAAAATCTTTATGTTTTTTGAGTATTTACGGTATTTACCTTGTCTTTGTCTGTTATCGTGTCTTTGTCTAACTGACACCCTTGTATATTCAGAACTGGAGGGTCCAGCATCTGGTGGTAATCGTGGAAACTGTGCATTGGCCATCGATGTTATCTTAGAAAAAGTATTTTTATATAGGGTGATTTGATTCCTTATCAATACTTCCGTAAACAGTGAGGTAAAGTAGGAAAAACAATTTAAAATATTGAACAAAAACTACACAGTCGTGTGCAAAATTTAAAAAATATTTTTGCTCCTGTCAATATGTCATAAATGTCAAAATTTGCTGTCATTTCGTAACTATTTTTAGATAGTGGGAGAGCTAGCTAACCAGAACCCCTTGAGTAATGTTGGGCCTGTAAGGCTAGAAATTTGTACAGTGATGAGTCATAGCATGCTAATTACGACAATCATTACCTGGCAAGCCTTGCACATTATCACCCAGTATATTTTTGAAAGTTAGAAGAAAAAAATAAATAAAAAAACTTGGAGCTGTAAGCTTGGAATTTTTCTAGGATTTAGTAAGGTTTTAAAAAATGACAGGCGTTTTCGATGAGCACAAGTACCTCCCAGGCTCATTTGGACCCCGTCGGTCACTTGCGTCCTGTGGTCATAAATATAACCCAGTTGCGCCCCGGGTCTAAAAATATTATGGTCTATTTGCGTCCGGCAGGTGCAGGTGACCCGGCCGAGAGGTGGTACAGGTAAGAGAACCCTTTATTTAATTACCCCAAACTATTTTATATTATAGCCTAATTTACTTGCATTTTTAGTAGTCTTCACTAGAATAAAACCTATGTGTAAAAACTCCTTAATTAGTGTTAGTCTTATTGCATTACAATAGTTCTGTTATTATTACAGAGTAAAGAAGGGGATCATGGTTAGTTTTGGTTAATTAATTTTTATTTTAATTCCATTATTAAACCCAATACTAACTAATACACACTTTATAAATCTACTTAAGATTTATATTCTCACCTTTAGGGTACCAAACACGAAAAAATAACTATGCATTTTTGTCGAGGTTACCAAACCAGAAAAAAAGGTCTACGGGACGCAAATGGGCCATACCTTTTTTAGCCTCATGACGCAAGTGGGCTACACGTACTAAGAGTTTCTAGGGATGGGACGCAAGTCACCTGCAGCTGATTTGGTTGGCCATATTTCCAAAACTAATAAGATATGATATAGATGTACCTAATGATGTATTTTCTTAAAGCTCTTTTTAAGGATTCACTAGCTCAGATATCAAAAAAAAATCATAAGACCATTTTTTGTTTGAAATGACAACTTACGTTATTAAAAGTGACCCTGAAGTATACAGGGTGTGTCATAAAGAAGCTGACATAAACAAAGTCAGAAAGAAATAATTATTGTTTTATCTATTTTTTAAAAATAAAATATGGAGACAAATAGAAAAGAGAGAGGAAAAGAGACAAAGTCAAAAAGTAATAATTATTATTTTATTATTTTTTTTTTTAATAAAGTATGGAGACAAATAAAACATAAAAAAATAATAACATTTTTCCTAAAAAGCAAAAAATATATTTCTTGTTCAAAATCAAGGGAAGTTTGTTTTGATACACATAAGATCAAAAGTCAAAAATGGCGAAAAAATAAGGTTATTATTTTTTATTTCAATAATAAAAATCTCTAGAAGAGTAAAATTCTACAAAAGTATTGCTATAATAAAAATACATTTTTTAATTACATTAAATATTTTTATATACAAAAAAACATTTATCTGTTGTCACCTCCTAAGGTATTTGTAATATTTTTTTATTTGGGTAGCTTAAACCCAATATTCTTTTTGTTTTTAAGGTAAAAAAATAAAAACTTTTTTATTTTTTTCGGGATGTCTCCCTAATGGTTGACCTTTAACCCCAAGTATGTAAAAACTACTTTTTTAAATTTTAATTTGTTTATAAATACTAAGGTGGTCGTTCATTTTTTTTTGCGACGCCCCTAAAAAGCTTCGTTTGATAAAAAAAAATAATATATTTTTTCAATTTAAACAATACGTGCCTTTAGATTTAGGGATAATCATTGTTGTTTTGAATTAAAAAAAACAGTGTTTTGTCATCGAAAAAGGATTTTTAGGGGCGTCGTAAAAAATAATTTTTAACGACCACCCTAATAAATACCCTGTAGACACAGCTAAAAAATGCAAAAACAAATACTTACCAACAAAAACACTAAGATAGCGTACAAAAGGTAGAAAGGTACAATTTTATTTTTTACCATGTTTAATAAAAGTATGCAATACAACAATGTTTGCTTTTCCGAAACATGTCTTTTTATGTGTAAAGAAGAAAATCACTTTCTCGAAATACTATTTTTAAAATAATTGTAAAAATAATCTATAATTTAAGGTGTAACTACACACCTCGAATATTCTTCTTAAATATTCACATCCGGCAAGTTTATATTATTTTAAACAATACAGGGTGTTCGGATTTCGTTGCAACTGCATGGTATCTTGACATCATTTTAAGAGATAGAGACTTGCGGTTTTCGCGAACTGTTGCTACTTTTGATGAAACAAAAGATGACACTAAAATATTTTTAATGGCCCTCTTCGTTTCTTACATACAGGGCAAATCCATTTTTTTTATTTTCGGACCCTTCTCGTATTTCAGTTTTCTTGTTACAAACAAAAAATAAAAACTAATATTAGAAGATATTTTTACGTAAAATACAGTGGTGTAGTTAGATTTTTTAAAAAATTATATTTTTGAGATATGAACCAAATATATGATTATTTTAATGGAACACCTTGCATATTTTGTATTCATTAAATTATAGTAAATGAGACGCTCTTTAAAAATGTACAATACCTAATGGTTATTTTATATTTATAGACCTTAAATTGATGTTTTTATATTTTAAAATTAAATTTTGCATAGTAGGGCCATGATATAGACGTCATAACAAAGAATAAAGTGAGCCCTCAGTTCATAATTTGTTTAAATTTTACAGCAACATCAAATGTTTTAACTACTTTTACCTCGCCAAGCTCCCTATTCACCCCTCAGTTCCTTAAGTTTGTATCACTTATTAATTCATTAAGAACTGAATCATTTTGGATCAGCGCCAATGTCTTTATACTCAAAGCAGTGTCCAAAATCAGTATGTATTCATAATATTTTAAAAAAATATTAGATTTTAAACAAAAGAAGTAAAAAACCGTGTATAAAACAGTAACCAAAATTATTAGTGAAGATTGCTGTTTTCTCTTGTTGTGTTTTAAATCGAAGGTTTTTTCTAAAAATTATGAATACATTCTGAATTTGGGACACTTGTTTAAAAACAACAATTGAACCTAATACTGTGCCCTCCTAGAATTTATCGGATGCAAGGGAATTCGGTTCTACATTCTTTTAAATTTGACAAAAGAAAAGTATTATACAACGAGAGAAAAAGAACAAACAAATTAAAAAAAAACTTCTAATTTTACTTTTGTAATGTTATTTTTCTAATAAACTTCATTTCATTTTTAGAAAATAGAAAAGAGACAAAATAATAGCCCAAACCATCAAAAGAAACACTATCACAATATTTTAGCAAATATTTAAGCTTTTTATTTCCCACTATTTCGTTTCTATACTTATCAGCGCTGTTTTGCCTAACTGTCTTAAGTATAAAAACAATAATGCTGATCCAAAATGTCTCAGTTTTTAATTATTTAATAAGTGAAAAACTTAAGGAACTTCGAGGGGTTAATAGAAGTGCTGGGCGGGTTAAAGAGCAGTTCGACCTTACAGCATGTTAATGTATCATTTAAACAAATTATGGAACTGATGGCTCACTTAATTTTTTTGTTATAAAACCACATTATCTCCCACTACGCGAAATTTAATTTTTAAAATTAAAAACATCCGATTAAGGGTCTATAAATATGAATGAGCAATATTTTTATTATTTTTAAAAAGCTCTTATCCGCTATAATTTAATGAATAAAAAATATACAGGGTTGTTCCATTTAAAAAATCATATGTTCATATATCGAGAAAATATATTTTTTTTGAAAAATCTAACTACACCACTGAATTCCACGTAAAAATATCTACTAATCTTCAGTTTGTATTTTTATTGTAACTAACAAGCCAACTAAAATGCGAGGGGGTCCGAAAAATGGAAAAATGAATTTTGCCCTGTATGTCAAAAAACTTAAGAAAGGTCAGTGAAAAACTTTAAGTGTCATTTTTCGTTTTATAAAAAGTAGCAAGGAGCCGGCGAAAACCTGCAAGTCTCTATCTCTAATAATAACAAGAGTAACCTGCAATTGCAACCGAAACCCGACACCCCTGGCTTTTTTAAGTTGGGCGATATCCGGCAGAGAAATTTAGAGGGTGGGCAATAAAATGTGCAGTGCAATATTGTTATTATATGAATACAGGGCCGTTAAAAATTCAGTACAAATATTTTAGAAGCTCATTTTTAAAATCCCATAAACTGGAAACAAAAACCTCCTCCAACCTGCAATCATCGCAAATTGGGTAAAAAATACTGTGGCAACATTTTTGCATCAAATCTTACGAAAAGTTGCACATCCCTACAAGTTAAAAAGTTGTATTTATTGTATGTCTTAAAGAAGGTAAAAACCCATTAATTTATTAAAGATTCTTCCACCATAGGGGGTATTAATGGGGGTAAAGCCTGTTGATGACCAAAATTTTATGTGTAAGATCAATTTTAAAAGTTAAGCTACACCAGCAAAATGGCCACAGAAAAATTCAAATATTTGGTTTATTGCATTTATGTGATAAAACAAACGGTTTTCGAAAAAATTGTTTGCTTAGAAGAATGTGTAAACCAAAAAAATATCTTACTACCAGCTTTAGTGATATATACAGTGACAATCTTAAAAGAGTCCCTCCTCCTTTATCCTTTAAATAGGACAAGTTATTGAGATCGGGTAAAAGAGAAAAAAGGGTGTTTAAAGAAAGTGGTTAAACTACTCTTGGCATAAAAAAAATTGGTTAAGAACGCACTAGCAACTTTTTTTCAAATGGAAAGAGGGGTCATATGACACTTTGTTTTAAAAGCCTTTCGATTCTCTATTCATCACCATTTTATTTTTAAAAATCGGTCCAGTCGTTCTAGAGTTACAGGCGTTTAAAGTTTAGCACCAATTTGCACATACTATTGCTGTTTTTAAAAGTTCTCTTCCCCATAACTTTTGAATGGGTCAAGATATCGAGATCTGGTAAAATTTGTGTAAAATGGTGTCATACTACTGGCATAAATAACTTTGGTCACGGTCTAGTATCAAGAGGACACTGACAACATTTTTGCAAACTGAAATGGAGGTCATGTAGCACTCTCGTTTTAAAGGTCCTTAAATTCCCTACTTAACACCACTTTGTTTTTGAAAATTGGCAAGGCCGTTCTGGACTTACAAGCCAATTTCATTAAAACCGCACTGTTTGTACGGTATTTAAGCCAAATTTTAAACGGTTCTAAGTGTGGAACGGCTGGGACGATTTTCAAAAACAAAGTGGCGTTAAGTAGAGAATTAAAGGGCCTATAAAACGAGGTTCTACATGATTTCCATTTCTATTTGAAAAAAAGTCCAATTCAAAAGACAAAGTGGTAACTATTTTAATATCATCACTGTATTTTATTTTGTTAATAAACGATATACATTTGGTCATTACAATTTCAAATAGGTAAACATAACTGAAGGGAAAAAATTTGGAATTTTAAATATTTTATTAGGATATTTTATTTTATTTTTAAATTTTACACTAAAATCCGTTTCTAATGACAAAGCGCAACATACTGGGAATTTTTAATATTGCGACCATAGATCATTTATTCAAGAATTCCATAATTCGGATTACTTGAATATGAGCTGACTAAATAATTTATATAAATGAAATGGTTTTTGAACATGACTTTTTGCGTTCAATTAGCAGGTTGGGCGAACAGTTGGGCGAGAGCAATTTAGGTTGGGCGCTCGCCACACCGCGCCCACCCCTGGCGCCGCCACTAGGGAAGGGTAAAGGCTTATAATTTTGGTTTTCCTTAACAGAATTTATCAAACTTGGTATTGTTTTAAAAGGAACGTTTGCTGATTTAGAAAAAATAATTCTAGTCATATTGTCTTTGTTGCTACCACTAGAGGCGCAGTTTAACGAGTTGTGGGTTTTTAAACGTTTCTTTGAATTTGACCTTATTAATAAATTAATTAATATATACAGGGTGTCTCTAAAGGTCCTGTACAAAATTTTGCCACAAATTCCTTGGACCAAAATACAACAATCTAATGTAATCTACCTAGGTCAAAAAGTTTACCGTTTGCAAGATACAGGGTGTCAAAGCTTTAATTTTATTTTAGTTATCTATCTAGTTTTAAATATTTTATTTATAATAAGTTATTTTTTACCAATTTCATTATTAAAAAGTTTTTTGAGTGGAAAATCGAAACATGCTAATATTTTTTCAGTGTAAATGTAAGAGGTAGCCACCTATAGTCCTTTATTTAGGCTCAAAGTGTCAATAAATTTTCTTGCCTTGACATAATATAATTTAAGAATAAATTTTTTATTCTTTTATATTTTGCACACAAAAAGGTATACCTAATAAATATCGCTACCGAGCAGCCTTTTTGAATTGTGCAGATTAAAAATGTTATTCCTACCAAAGTTTGCCATAGTATTTATTCACGCTTTAACTAGGCCACCTGGTAGTGTTCAAAAAGTGTGACAAAATGCTATACCACAATTCTTTTGGGCAAAAATAAAACGATCCAATATAATTTACCTTAGTCGAAAGGTTGCTAGTTTGCATGATACAGAATGTAAAATTTTCCAGTTATTCTTTTTACTTAGACATCCTGTATCTCGCAAACGATTAACTTTTCGACTAAGATAAATTGGGTTAGATCGTTGTATTTTCCCCCAAGGAGTCTATGTTAGCATTTTGTACAGACCTTTTAGAGACACTCTGTATATAAATAAAATTTTGTAAGATTCTTATAAAAAAAAGTGTTTATTTTATGCTTAGGTTCATAGAAAAATCTTGATCCTAGCACTTTTGAAGGAAACTTTTTGTCCTTTAGTGCTGCCGATAAACCTTGGAAACAAGATTTTACTGAAGCCGGCTACTGACTACGCGATACTTGCCAAGTACTGGGTAAGTAGCAAGTAGTGTATACGACGACTTGCTTAAACTTGGCAAGTTACTTGCACTTCCCAAGCTGTAGCGGAAAACAATCACAAGTCAAAGGAGCCAAGTAGTTGACTTGGCAATTTATTTGCCGGCGCTACATTACGCGTTACTTGGCAAGTCGAATTGGATGGTCGCGGGGAATAACTATCAAAGTCCGATTGACATATTTTTTCAGTAATTGCGTTTTAATATTTTAAGTCGGATATTGTTAGGCTACATGTTGTTAAGCTGTGGTTGTATCTTTAAACGTTTTTCTTTCGAGGACTTTAAACTTTTTTGGTGTAATTAGCAATAGTGGTATTATATTGGGTATTCTATTTGATGGTGCTATTATTTTAGGATTGGCAAAAAATAGACTGACCGTTATTCGCCTCCACCCTTTAATTGTTGTGCTTATTTGAAAAGTTTTCTTTTTGGTGTAGTATTTACAATGGACTGGTCCAATGATTTAACTTTGTAGTTCTTAGATTTTTATATACAAGAAAAATACCTGCCTATCTTTACTATTGTTAAAAGATGTTACCCACCACCTTCTACGTTTGCACGACTTTTTCTATTTTTTAATAAAATATAACCACAACAGATTGTTACAAAAGCAGCTAAAACTGTCGTTTCACTTTCGTTTATCTTTAAAAACCACTTGTTGTTTTTTACTTGTACTTTTCAAAAACTCGCAATTCTATAGGTAGACGCGTAATATAGGTAGTTTACTTGGAACTCGACAAATACTTGCCAAGTATATTCCGAGTCAAGTTACTCGCCAAGTGCCGCGTAATGAGTAGCCGGCTTGACCTGAAAAAAGTTTTACTTTTGCTAAAATAGTGGAGCGCCTGGGGGTTTACACTGCGGATGACACAAACAGTGAATAAATTAGTTAGAAACTTGTTGGATATTATGTTGATGAGGTAAATTTAAAAGTTTACCCATTAAAATTATGTGCTTTTGATTTTAAATATACAGTATGGCTCATTAAGTGTGCAACAAACTTTTTATTTGTAACTTTTTAGAAAATTTTATTTCATATAAAAGGTAAAGTATGGTCCCAAAGCATATTAGAAATTGTCAATTTTGTTAAAAGCCCAAGGATATACAAGGTACATCAAAAAATTGAAAACTACATAGGAGTAAAGTGCCCTTATTTCGAAAAATAGAACAAAATAGTTAAATAGAAATGTTATTAAGGATCAAAAGTTATGCTCGAATACCAATACTTCTTCTTTCTTTAGGTCCTGATCCAATAATATTTTTAAAAATTAGTCCTAACACTTGGGAACATTTAAAAACGTTATTCCAAAAATCACTTAACTAGTGCAAAATAGCAAAAAAGTGTAAAAGGGCAAAACGTTGGGTTATGAAAGGGACAATCTCACTATTTAAATTAAAACAAAACAGTGGCGTCAGAAAAAAGAAACAAAACACCCTGTAAAAAAGTTTATTGTAGTGATTTTATGCATATTAGTTGCAGTAAATTTTGTGCCAAGGTAAGTTTAATATCTTCGGAAATATGCAATGCGCAAAAAAATATCGAATTTTTAATACCCTGTAGATTTGAAAAAATATATTAATTTTTTTCTTACAACAATAATCTTTAAAAATCCAATATTAATAAGTATTGCTGCTGTACAAACTATTAACTTTAGAAAAAAGACGAAAAAAACTGTGATTGTACGAAAAAACTCTGATAACATTTAGTTTTTTGGCTTTATTTTCAATCTACATTTTTTGCGGTTTTTGTTAACTCGCATTGTACATTTTTAAATATATTAAAATTAACTTTGGTACAAAGTTTACTGCGACTAATATTCTACAGGGTGTAGTTTTTAGAGTTTTGACACCATTTATCCTTCAAGAACTTTTTGTTTAACGCGAGTGTTTGGTATTTTGCCCTAGTTTAGTGATTTTTGGAAAAATATCTAAAAATGTTTCCAAATTTTAGGACTAATTTTTAAAGATGTTATTGGATCAGGATCTAAAGAAAGAAAGAGTATTGGTATTCGGCCATAACTTTTGATCCTAAATAACATTTCTATTTAACATTTTGTTTTATTTTTCAAAACAACGATACTTTTACTCCTATGTAGTTTTTAATTTTGTGACGTACCTTGTAAATCAAGGGACTTTTACCAAAACTGACTGAGTTTCTAATATGCTTTGGGACCTAGCGGTAACCTTTATTTAAATGAAATTTTCTAAAAATTACAAATAAAAAAGTTTAAGATTGTTGTACACTTACTCTAATAACACACAATGTTTAGAAACCGTACATTTTAGGTCCGAACGTTCAAGTCTAAAAAAAATCGTTTACAACACATTTTATATAAACGTATTAAAAACGTTTCTTTAGAACCTACATAAAACGTTTATATTGATCGTATTCTGAACTTAATAATGAAATTAAATAAACAAAGAAAATATATCAAATAATTATTTTTACTCATTAAAAATTCTTTGATTGTACTTTTAAGGATAACTTATAACCTTTTTATCGCATAACTCTCAGTTTGTTCTTTGAAAAAAATCGAGAAGCATTATTAGTTAGGAACGGACCCAGGGAATCCTTTTGGCTAGGAACGCACACTTAAATCTTCTGTGATGAGTAAATGATAAATGACATTTTATCATTTTTGGTGTTAGTTGGTGTGGCAATTTTACAACAGATTACAACTTGCAAAAATTCATTTTAATGAATTTTATACGATTCCTTGATGTGCTGCTTTCCCTCAGTATTTTGTGATGTTGTTTTTTCCTCTTGTTTTATTAAAATTATTTAACCCTACTAACTGATAATTGTGCTAGTGGGGTGCTTATTATTTCTGTACTCTTAAGTGTAAATATACTCTTATTGTATTAACCATAACTGTATAATATACATATGTAAGTTAAATGTATGTGTTTTTCAAAAATAATTTAATAAATATGCTTATTTCTGCTTAATCTGAAATAAAAGTAGTTTTTTATTTACATTTCAAAAATATTCTAATTGTTAACAACCGGACGCATCGCCGATTTTAATGATATTTGATATACGGGGTTTTTGGGGTTTTTGGGGCACTAATTACTAATCTGAAAGCATTTTTTCGAACACGTTTTCTTCTCGGGATATTCATCATCTACCTACATTACTAACCAGAACTAACCTGAATTCATTATTTTTCCCTTTTTTTTGGAAACAATCCTTAATTTAAAGCTAAATTGGTAATCAATATTTGATTTCCACCTCTTAAAACCCCATTTTTCTATTTATTTAACCCACTTTTCCATAAAATTGTAAAGCCTTACTTTCAATTGCAGTAGCCTTGGGGGCGCCAAGGCAAAAGTGAAGCGTTGCAATTTTATGAATAAAGCGTGTAAAATAAATGGAAAAATGGGGTTTTAAGAGGTAAAAATCAAATGTTGAGTACCAATTTAGCTTTATATCGAGAATTGTTTGCAAAAAGAAGGAAAAAATAGTGAATTTAGGTTAGTTCTTATTATTAAGTCTGATTATGAATATCTGAAGAACGAAGCGTGTCCGAAAAAATTCTTTTAGATTCGTAATCACCGCCCCAAAAAGTCTGATGATAAAATCTTGAGGACGAAGCGTGTCCGAAAAAAACTTTAGATTCGTGATCAGCGCCCCAAAAACTCCTTATACCAAATTTCATTAAAATCGGCTATGCGTCCGGTTTGTAAACAATTACCAAATTTAGCAATACTGTGGCAACGTTTTTAGACGTCCCAAAAAAAAATAAAAGCCTGTTCCTAGAAGGTTTCAGGTACTATGAAACACGTTTAGTAAACGTACAAAAAACGTTTTTAAAACGTTGTTTTTGCTGACACAAAACTTTTAAAAAAAAACATTCACGAACGTTTGAGAACGTTCATCGTACGTTACCCAAAATCTACTTGAATATTTTATAAACGTTTATAAAACCAACTTGTGTTATAAGGATAATAAGCCCCACTGTATATTTAAAATCAAAAGCATAGAAGTTTAATGGGTTACCTTTTTAATTTACCTTATCAACAATACAATCCAAAAGTTTCATACTAATTTATTCACTGTTGATCTAGTGTGCAGTTTCAACGTTTTTAACAATCTAGACATTACACTTAAACATGTAAAAAACAATATTTTTAAATAAGTCATCAATAATAATTTTGCAGCGAAAACGTGTTGACATTAAAGGACTGTTATTAATTTTTTAACCATAATAATTATAGAGCGGTGTTGATAAATATGTTGAACATGTAATTTCTTTGGGCAAAAAAAAGATAATAAGTTAAAATGAAAAATACAAAATATTTTCTGATTTTTGTCATGGGACTCGTATTTTTGTTGGTAAGAAAGACATTTTAATACAGAGTGTTTATTTGATTTTAATTAAAATCTCATAAAATACAGCAAGTATTCTTAAAGATGTATTGTGCAAATTTGAGCGGAACATTAGTATATAAATTTATCGCACCCTGTATATTAAGTAATTATATTTGTAGAATACAGTAGAAGGAAGTCCACTTACCTCTAAATTGGTTGAAAGCAAAGTAAATCTACTTACCAACAGGGTTGTTAAAGTTGATGGACATAAGCCTGTAAAATGTTTTCCCATTCCCCAAAGTAATACAAGTAAGTGCATGTTAAATAGCTACAAAATTCTATGCCTGAATTGGTCAATTTGTGCTAGCGGGTTAGCTCTATATAATACAGGATACAAGAAAAAACCGGAACGGTGGATTATCTCAGCAACTGTCAAATATAAATGAACCAAATTTTGTACCAAGCAAAGTCGGTCTATATAGGTCACGACATTCGGCCATATTGGCTTTGACGTGTTATGACGTCACATCTCCCATTTTCGGCCATGTTTTTCAGTGCCGGAGATATACAGTTTATTGTATTAGTAGAACAACCGTTTACACAACAGTTTTTAATAATTATAAAGTTGTAAATTCTTTTACTTTAAATAAAAAACATTTGGAATTACATCTTTCAACAAATATCACTTCCAAAACAATGCAAAATAAAATGCGCAAATTCTAGACGCCACTGGATTGATCATCAGCTTTGATTTTACCCAGTCTTGCCAACTTTTCTCCGTGGAGGACACTCTCCTTGCGTCCCCGACCTCGAACCGCCTAAAAGTTGAGGATATGTCGCAACCTTATAAATATAAACTAACCTTATGTACCAAGGGGTAACTGAACATAGAGTATTAAAAAATTGTATTTGCAAGCTTGCCACGTTTATAGTTTTCCTGTAGGTTGGGAAATTTTAAAATTTTAAATGGAATAGCCTTTTTTTATTATTGAAATACATTGCTAGTGTCAACTTTATTATGATCTAATATTACCGTTCTTTACTTCTGTAATTTCGGAGATATGGCATCATGTTTTTTTTCGAAATTATTACAAAAATGGCTACGGTATGGTCAATTATTTTAAAAGCGATCCAACCAATATTTGTCAACATTAGTACAGGGGTAAAACTAGACCTTCTAAATTTATAAATAGCATTTTTGCAGACGTTTCAAAGATTCTTAAAAAAATAGTCAAGGAAAGGAAAATAAGGAAATTTAATTGTGAAACATCGCAAACACAATTCCTGAATTTGAAATGTCCAATTACTCCCTGTACTAATTTTGACGATTTTCGGTTTAACTGGTTTTGTGATAATTGACCATATCTGGTCGTTTCTGTATTCAAGAATAATGCCATATCTTCAAAATTGACAGTAGTAAAAAACAATAATATTAGGTCATAATAAAGGTAATACAAGTAATTGATTACAATAATAAAAATTAGGATATTTTATTTAAAATTGTAAAATTCCCCAACCGCTAGAGTCTTTTCTAGAAAAGCTATAAACTTGGCAACCTTTAAAATATAATTTTTAAATTCTTTATGTTTAGTTACCCCTTTGCACAAAATTTTATATTTAATGGTTGCTGAGATAATCCACCGTTCCAGTTTTTTTATTAACCCTGTATATTGTGTTATAAAGCACAATGAAAAAATTCCGTTCTCTCTTGGTGTATTATACAAACTACTTTACTCCATTTAAAGAGAGTTAAAGAAAAATCCTGCTTTTCTCTGATATCCACCACAACTCTCTCGCCAGACCGGTTTCGTCTGCCTTAAGCCGGCTACAGGCTTTGCAAATGTCCCCTCATTCCCGCATCCCAACGTCGGCTTTGCTTTGCCATATGTTTTGCATACACACGATGCAAGAATGTTTGAACAAACGGACATTTGCCAAGTCTTGGCATGTTGCCTGTAGCCGGCTTTACAGGAACTTGTCAATAAAGCTGTAACGAGTCGTGGTGAATAACACAGAAATCAAGTGTCTTCTTATTAAGGTCTCGTCTCACATAACCGCAACGAGCCCGAATCCGTGCGTCCTGCTGGTTAAATGTAGGAGGATTTGGTGCAAAAAGTTTTGTATTTATTAAAATTGCAGTAATATGAGTCTCTTATGCCACGCTTTAAATTATACCTGATCGTAAAATAAACCTTTACAAATAAAGTAACACAGTTTTAAGGTTTGGCCAAACCGAGGCCCGCACCATAACGCGGCCGTGTTTCGGTTTTAAAATGTACCATTTTAATCAAATGCCGTATGCTTAATATCACTGCACACTAATAACAATGTATTTATAGGTTTTACTTACATATTTACAAGATGTAATAATAAAATTAATTTTACATTTTTATTACCTATAAAAATCACTTTTTCTTGTATTGTTTGTTTACAACAACTAACTTTAAAACACTTACTTTCGTTTTTATACGTAATGAACTGAAATAAAAGAACGCCCAGTAAACTCAAAGCTGGGGTTCGGGGAACATCGGCGTATGGTTTTATTGGCTGGGCATGTTTCAGACCGTACGATCCGACGTACCATCACCATTCAAATTAAAAAATTAAACAAAATGCATCGAGCGGGGTCGTGCTACAGTGCAGGTCTTGTGCGGCATCGGTGCTCTGATGTGTTGCTAGACCTTTACCTATACTACACTCAAAGTTTGGATAAAAAGTAACAGAAATAAGTGGGAGAATCTGCTTTATTTAAACAAAAGATATACACACATTAAACAATACACTCGGCTTGATAAAAATGCTTTTAAATTTTTTTCGAATTAATTTGTCCCCTCTTTCCTCTATCATCGTGAATCCGAGTTTGGTGCGGTCGTACTGTGCTTATGTGTGGCCAGATCTTTAAACAAGGTTAGTTGTCGTTGCGGAAGTTGCGGACAATGAAGAAATTTCCCACAGTTAAGAAATATATTCTGCTTTTCTATGCTATCCTCAACGACTCTCTCAACAGACTGGTTTCGGCCTGACGGCGAGAGAGTCCTGGTGGATATCATAGAAAAGCAGGATATTTTGTTTTACTATTTTTAATGTGAGTAAAATACTTTGTATAATATATTATGCATTGAAAAGCACGTTAAGCCGGTGGTCTTGCATATCTGTGTAAAAACTACGGACCGACCGAAATTTTGGTTTCGATTTCGGCCAGTTTCAGCCAGAAAATCAAGTTTCGGCGGCAGTTTGGTTTCGGCCAAAATTGGCCGAAACATAGCTTTTTATTTCTTCATATTTTTCTACAGAAAATATTGATGAAATATACAGGATAAATAAGAGCAACCGTTTTTAAGATATTTCAAATTAAACATTTTATTCCATCCAAAAGTTTGCCATTGCATTCATTCACGCTTTATCTAGGCCACCTGGTAGGGTCCAAAAGTCTGTACAAAATGCTACCACAATTCTTTTGGCCAAAATACAACGATCTAATGTAATTTACCTTAGTCAAAGGTTGCTGGTTTGCAAGATACAGGGTGTCAAATTTTCCATTTATTGTTTTACTTGGACACCCTGTATCTCGCAAACGGGCAAATTAGGTTAAATTGTTGTATTTTTTCGGAAGGAAATTGTAAAATTATTTTGTACTGACCTCTTGAAGAAACTTGGGTGGTTTAAATAAAGTATAAAGGAATGCGAAGCAATTTTTTATGTCAAATAAAACCATTTAATCTAAAATATTGTAGAAACTTTTGCTCGAAGCGATATTTATCAAGTATACAAGTGTAATTTTTTTAAGCAAAAAATATGAAAAAATAACAATTACTTACTGGAATCATAATACATCGAGGCACCAGGGGCGTAGCTACCGCCATATCAGCCGTATCAACGATACGGGACGCGGGCTCCAAATGTGTGTAAGCAAAAATTAGTAGTAGAAAACTGTAAAATTGTCGGAAAAAAAGCAATGCTGAAATAAGAAAAAACAATGTTTTTGGAAAGTACGGACTTTTTTGTAGTCGGAATATTTTTGAGGCCCCCTAAGTCATTGTGATACGGGGCTCCTCGAAGGCATGCTACGCCACTGCGAGACACAAAAATAATAATACTTTCAAGCGGGCTATAAACCTGACAAGTTATTGATCAAAAACTTACTCAATTACTAAGTCAAATATTTGATAAAGAAATTGAAAAATTGGATGTTTTTACTCTCAAGTTATTGACCAATTTATTTTCAATTTCGTTCAAATTCTACCAACATAACTTTTGTGTTGGTACTTATAATGTCATATACGGTAAATGGTTTTCTAGGGATATGTTAACAATTAACTAATTAGTAAAAATCCACTAAAAAATTGATGACAGGTTTAAGTTTCTTCAAGTACTTGAGCAATCTACTTGATAAATAAGTTGAAAAAATTTTTAACCGAAAAGTCACTCAGCACTGTTAAATTATTTAAAATAAGAAAAGCAAAGTACTGCAGACATGTGGCTCCCTCTACATTAAACAACAAAACAGAAGTAGCTTTCAATTCCTTACTTTAAAAAATCCGTATACAGAATTTTGTAAAAAAATCCAAGATTAAATAAAATGTTAAAAAATAGCTTAAATAAAATAAAAACTTTAACACCTTGTATTTCGCAAACGATTTACTATTTGACTAAGGTAGATTGCCTTAGATTGTTGTATTTTCACCAGAGAAGTCTATGGTAGCATTTTGTACAGACCTTTTAGAGACACGCTGTTACCCTGTATATGTAATTACGTTACTATTTTATTATGCAGAATCATCGCCTTAAGTTTCATGCTCGATTTTTAAATTACCCTGTATAAAAGAAACTTACTTAATCAAAACATATCTACTTTTGAAAAAAAGGTCGACAAAAGTTAGAAACAGGGTGATATAACTTTCTTTTTATTTCACTATTAATTTAGTTTTAATATTGTTTTTTGTTTCATTTTAAGCTACAACTGCTGCAACCACAGTTGCTGACTGACCAGACAATTGTGTGATACTACTACTACTAGACTAACCAGAACTAACCAGAACTTTGCAACAATGGTTTATTATTATATTAAATAAAATATATCTTTAAAAAACTGCGTTTTTTTATACCGCATTCAGAAAGATAACTTAAAAAAAACCATAGAGGGCATAATTTATACAGAATTTTCAGAAAAATGCACGATAAAGAATTGCCCATAAATTTGATTTTATGCGCTAACCTCTTCAAGAGGCCAAAATTGTATGTATTTAGAATACCATATTGTACAACAACAATATAATTGGCTGGGGGCTAGTTTCAAAATGTACAATCTCCAAAATTGGATTAATTCGTTACATCAAATAAAAAATGAAGAAATAACCAAATACATTGAATGTAATATGGATTCTTTCTTAAGTTTGAACACTCCGTTATGGATTTAGTCAAGTCCGGTCCTGGTCTGGTGTATAAAGCGCTGGGTCGTTGGTCGCACAACGGGCAGGAGGTGGGTTCTGAATTCTGCTGAGGCCAAATGCTTATTTATAAGTTGATCGGAAATTTAGTGGTTAGCTCAACAACAGACGGACAAAGTGAAAAATGTATCGACGCTAAAGGCCACCAATGGACCAGAGCACCGGAACACACTTTGCTTTGTCCTGCGCAACCGTAGACATGTGGACCCCACTCGGTTGGAAGGTATGATAGTTCCCCTGTGTGGGGACGCGGTCCTAAGTTGTCGAGCATAGGTCCGTGGTTCGGAACCCACGTTAAGCTGTAGGTCCCGTCTGGCTCACATTACCCAGACGTGAGAAGACAGGGCGGACAGTAAGCCGGGCGGCTTCAGTGCACTGGTTTTCCGGCCCTATTCTAAGGTCTATGAATGTAGTCATGGCCTTTAAAGTTATTCATTTAAATTCAGTGCCGAAAGATAAAACTATTGGAACATTTATCTTATTGTTGTATTTAAAAGCATAATGGAAATTGTACACTTTTAAACTAGGCCCCTCAATTGGTGTTTTTGTTATTGTATATATAGAAGCGGCGCTTTAACCCAGCCGGTCAATTTTGACAAGTTTCGGGTGTTGAACTACGTGAACATGTTACTTTTTTGTCGGACAATCCACCATTATGATTTACAAGATATGTTATTTTTAGACATAGTGTTGGTGATTTTTTTAGGGGGAGGCAAAAAAATGTATTAAAGCCATAAAATTTTGAGGTCCAAAAAAAGTTATTGTCTTTAATTCTATATTCATTCTGAGCAAAAAAAAGTCCTCATCTGTTAAAACCTTAGCGGACGTTCTTTCTCCTCCAACTATTGTGAGGAGCAAAAAAAAGTCCTTTACCCCCTCTTCACCTTGCTTTCTTTTAGATAATTCCTTCTAATTCCTTAATACCTTCCACCTAACTGGGGTGGAGCATTTTTAGGGGGCTCAGGCCACTCCTGGCCCCCTGGCGTCGCCACTGTTACAGTCACGAAACCATAAGGCTTAAAATTAACATGCTTAGGGTAACTGATTGGGTGGGTTTCGTGACTGTAACGCTTACCAATACATTACATTATGGGTAACTTGTCCGACGAAAAAGTGACGCATTCGCCCGGTCCGACACCTAAAACATGTCGAAATTGTTGTTTTGGATATCTATTTATTGGAGATATAAGAGTCATTAAAAAATATATACTTTTTGTCCTACCCTGTATATTATCACCAATATCACCATTAAATAAATCCTTTTTATTATTAAATAGATCTTTAAAAGAGCTCTAAGAAAATACCACATCAGGTGTATTTGACTTTATTAGATTCAGAAATAAGGCCATCCAAATAAGGTATTCAGAATTTTCAAAGTACAGCCATTTTGTAGTAGGTAATGCTATTAATGGTATTAACTAACTATATTCTGCGGTTATAAGACACTCTTTTCTATTTAACTTTCTTTTTCTTTTTTGGCGCCCAGCTGTCTGACATTTATATGTCATTTCGTGTCTAAAATTTGGTTCATTTTTTTCTTATTAAAGTCCTTAAAATTTTATTAAAAATACCAAACGATTTAAAAGTTAGGAGGGGGTCCTAAATTTGGACAAGCACTGTATTGGGAATTCAACTTAGGGAGCACAGTGTTGCAATTTGGTCAAACAGCTGATTAAAATGGGTATCTAGATTCAATTTGGCGAAGAATACTTACATAAATTACCTGATTAGTTATTAAATTTCACGAAAAATATTAGGCATCATTGTTTGACAACCTAAATAACAAAGAGCAGGATAATGGTCAGTGTTTCAAGAAACTTTATATATAGCCATAAAGCGTTAGTTCTTCGTTATTTAGACTTGAGCTGCAGATAAACCAAAACTGACTTCGCACGTTTTGCTTCATTGCTGAATGTTTAACGAAATCCATGATGGCAACCACTTAAACGCTTAACACTAGTTGTAGACTAAGTATTTTCTTATTTTTTATTACATTCATCCCATAAATCATAAAAATTCTTTAAAAAATAGAATATTAACTGCAACAACAGAAAGCAAAACTTGATTATGAAATGTCATTATGTTTTAAATTTGCAACTGCAACGTTGAAAAGTCGCTTAATTTTAGTTTTCAATGGCATCTGAAAATATTCGTGGTAAACTTTTTAAAAGGAACTAATTTAAATATAGGTTTTAAAAGTGTTTATTAAAGTTCATTTCATTGCTGGCCCAGGCACTAGTATTGCTGACCAATAAAAAATGTTGTACAAGAAGCCTTTTCTTACACACCCTATAAACGATAATATATTCTCAAAGAAAAGCGACAACATTCCAGGCATTGAGAACCAAATCATTATCTAATTTAGCAGTTTCTTTCACACGCAATAAAAATAAATGACCAGGCACTTATCATTTGAAGTAAAGTTTAAAGTTTACCTATTACATCTGTTTCGTGTTGTACAGTACCCTAACAATACATAATATTATTTAGTTTATATTAACTTGTGTCCCTGCATAAAACCATTGGTGCTTGAAGGTTTGAAAATTGTTTCCGTTTTATTTAATTTCTACACAGGTATTAAACATATTTTTGTTATATTATGGATTATATTTTAAGTATATTGTGTCCAAAAATTCCAAAACTTTTTCTATCAATTTTTATTATTCAAAATAATCAAATATCGATGCAATGCATAAATTGACAGCGGTCAAACCAAGGACTGCTACTGGTATCGCGCATAACCTTTACTTTCACCACTAACGTTTTGACGCAAGGCGCGCGCCCCTCCTCGACCATACAAAGACGCCATGTGTTTAACATCAAAACGTAAAAAACATTAGGCTTTAGGAATCCTTCCTCACAGCGCTTAGCCCCAGAAGAAAGATGTCATCAATTTAGCTTGAATCTTTTTTGATCCCCAAGGGTACAGCTACGCCCGTACGACTCCTTCAGCCGCCGCCCCGGAAAAGTTCTGTAACTTTCTACGAAAACGAGACAGCACTACTCAGAGACCGCGGAAAGAGTTATCCAACGGTTTTCCCAGTTTTGTCCGGCCTGCCTTGGGTTTGTATTAAAAACGTAAAAAATTCTCCTAAATTATTTATTAAGTTTCTTTTGCAGGATCTAGTTCCAGCCAAACTTGGCTCTGGGAAACTTAGCTTTCTTCAGGAAATACATATTAGTTCCCCACATTAGCGCAAACACAAATTTTGATAGAAATACTTATAATGTGATTGTTGAACAAGCGACATATCTGTTAAAATAAAAATAATTTAACTTTAAACAGATGATGTTTTAAAAAAGTGTAGTTCGTGATATGCCACTATAAAGCCGGTCCCAGACATTACGAACTTAACTTCGGTCAAACTTTGTGGAGCGTGTGGAAGAGTGGTTCGCCATGTTTTGCCGAAAGTTCACACTTCGGTAAACTACTCAACATCAAAGGACGCGAAGTCGGCGAATTGGGTTTGGTGGCAGCCAGGGCCGTTCCTAGGAGACCAAGCGCCGTTGTGCAAAACAATATTTAGAACGAGAAAATAAATCTGAAGTAACCAAATTTTTAAAGAGCAAAGAAAAGGTCTCCACCACAACCCACCCAACCAATTCCACATTCCCTTTTTTCTTTCTTCCTTTATTACTAAGTCCCCACCACAATTTCGTTCGACATTCCCTTCTTTTTTCTTCCTTCATTAATATTTTTGAAGAGTAAAAAATAAACAAAAAAAAGGTTCCCACTTTTTAATTCCACTATTTTCAACTCTTAAACAAATTTCCTTACTACCTCCGCCCTTCATTTCAAAACTTTCCGCCTCTACAGCTTCACATTTTTCCGCCCTTACAGTGTTGCGCCCTGGTTCCTTGCATCACTTGCACCATCCGGTTGGCATGCCAATTTGTGCTTGAGTATTTAATAATGGAGTGAAAAAGCGATTTAGTGAAAGAATTTTTGGATCTCTACCAAAAAGAGGAGATACTTTGAAATCCTAAACAGATAAGATTAAGATAGGAGGATATCCTGAACTTCGCCTTTTGCAAACTCCCTTTTTACAATTCAGTTACAGTTACAGTCTTTATTATTATTATTATAAGATAGACTTACAAAGCTATCTCCAGAGGCCAAGTATCGCAAAGTCACAGCTAATCGTTCCTTTGCAGGGATAGAATTTCTTATTACTGTATCCCTTTTTCAATAAAAAGACTTATTTTATTCGGAAGCTTTTCAAAATCTATCGCAGACATTCTGCAAAAGAATATTGCATTGAGGCGCCATCTCGTTTATTTTAATGCATCCAAAACACAATCATGTCCCTTGTCGCGAAAAGAGTTATCAAATACTCATCCTCTACTTATGAGCGGCCAAGTTTTACAGAGCAAAGACACCTTCAATCTTGTGGGCGTCACATTTAAAATTAACCTTAGTAAACATAAACACATTGTATCTATAGCCACAGCAACTTCTAAAAAGCTTGGATTTCTCTTTCTCGCCAAAAAGTATTTTTTCCCTTCTAATTTATACACTTTATATGTGTCCCAAATCCGACCTCCCTTGCAATATTGTTCTCATATTTGGGGCATGGCGTCCCCCACAACCCTAAGCATTCTTGATTTCATTCAAAGAAGAGCTATTCGTCTCATTAATGATCCTTTACTTACAGAGAGGCTTTCCTGTCTTGCCCATCGTTGAGCTGTGGGGAATTTATCGCTTTTTTGTAGGTACTTCTATGGCTTCTGCTCTGAAGAATTGTCCAGTAGAGTTCCTCCACTCACGGTTCCAACAGAGAAACTCGTGCTCCGCGCGTATGCATCCCTATACGGTCCAATCTGGACAGGCCCCGAACTTCCCACTTTGTTCATTCTTTTTATCCCTAGAGTTTCTAGAATGTGGAACCTGCTGCCCGCGAAGGTCTTTTTCCTCACCCCCCCAAATCTTTAAGTATTTAAGTCCCGTGTCAACATACTCCCTCTTACCTCGCTTAAGACGTACATTAGTATTTAGGCTTTTAGCCTTCGTGGTTTGTGACAAAGATAAAAAAGGAAAAAAAATACATTAAAAAGTTGTATTTTTAGTTGTTTATAGTAATAACTACATAAAAAGCCAGTGGCGTACATTTTTTCTCCCAATAATATTGGTTGTTGTACCCACTGTACGCTACTGGCTTTTTATGTAGTTTCTTATGTTATTTTTTTCTATAAAGCAACTAAAAAATAACTGAATGGTACATTTTTTGTATCTGTCTTCGTATTTAAGATTTAAAAAACAGACTTTTAAAAAAATAATTGACGCCTTGTATCTCAGAAACGAAGCAACTCCGGACATATGTTTAAAGAAACATTTCTTTATAAACTGACATAAGAAATCACCCTTTAAAGTTAAAAAAAAAGTATTTTTCATAAAAGTTGGTGCATGATCTCAAACTCTATAAGCGGTAATTAGTTTTATTAAATTTTTTTATGGTATAGAGAGTGTAAAATACCCCTTTCTAAAAATACAACGATATGTTAAATTAAAAATGTATTTAGAATTAAAAGTTATGCCTAAATGTTAAAGTTTTTTTTTTTTATTTTGAGTTATCTGCTCTACACTTTTATAAAAATTTGAAACAAAAAATTTTACCTGCTGCATACGGAATTTTTATACATATTTTATTATTTATAGTATATTTGCCTTAATAAAAAGCATATTTGTATAATTTTAGTGCCCTATGAAATATCCTTGCAACAAACTTGAAGTTAGCGGTTATCTTTAAAAATAAAAATTTAGTTTAATTTTACAAATTCGCTTCGGTTTAACTAAATTTGTTGGTTAGAACTCGTTGGTTGGAACTGCTTTAAAGAAATGTTGAATAAGAATAATAAAAATCTATAGCATACAGGGTTAATTATAAATTTTCCAAAAAATTTTAAAAACTGGAATAGGAAGCCGTGACTAGGTATAACTTTTGATTTTAAATAACTTGTTTAATAAACATTTTGTAGTATTTTTAAAGATAAGAGTACTTGAATCCTAAGCAGTTTTTGCTTTTTTGAACAACTCTGTATATTATTTAACTTTTTATAAAACTAACCAATACAGTTTTGGACCATGTATCAACTTTTATGAGGAAGAAAATTTTCTGACAAATTGCAAATAAAAAGTTTTCCATTTGTTGCACACTTAATGGGCCACACTGTATTTGCATTTAGTTGTGTAAGTATTTTTAATTTTGATAAATATGAAAACAATGTAATTTTACTATAATATTTTTATAAAAAAAAATTAAAGAAATATTAATTTTTTTATGTTGAGTTTTATGTTTTAGTCGTATGCCCATAATTTTATTATTTAGATCTGAATGCCTAGGACTTATAATAAATGTTGGATATCAATTTATACGGTTTAATTTATTTAAAAATATTTTATTTTATGCTAAAAATATCTTAAGTGGTGAGCGACCTTTTCCACCCTAGTTGGGCGGCGTTATTCCACCTATCGGGCATCTCCGCCTATTAGTAGGGTCTTAAAAACGTAAAGTTTTTTTTTGAAAATGTTCACTTATCCAAAAAATAGGCAGACCCTAATATAAACAATAGATTTCAACAATCAACACCGTTTTTAATAGATATTTATAATATGTTACTGACACTTCACAATATTCAATTTTGCTTAGGTGGGCTGGGCAGCCCGGACCTTATTCCTTATCATTTTGCCAAATTTTTCAAAAATTTTCAAAGCCTACTTTTCACTGCAGTTTAACTTGGGACATCCTGTAGTTTAGGACATACTTGTAAATTAAATTAAACACCCTGTAGTGCGCTCGTACATTACTCAAACCAAATAATCAGTAAGAAATAAAAATTAATGTATTAGAAAGAAAATATTAGTCATTAATTGCATGCAATCCAAAGTAACTAATAATTTTTTAAATTAATTGCTGTTTTTATTGTAACGACCTCTGTTCTTATTAATTTTACAAACAAAAATTCCGCATAAAACATTCATTGCGTAGTGGTGATTTGTGAGTTTCATATTAATAGCAGTGGGTTTTTGTCCAGGTTGATAAAAGTCTGAGAATTACGAAAGGTAAAAATAATTTTATAATTAGTTATTTTGGTAAATAAAGCAGTTACGTTCATTTATAAAGTAATTAAGAATCTAGTAAACATCGCTAAATTAAAGAATAATTTTTATTTAATTTGCAAAATTTAACCCTTAAACGACAACACGGCCCGGCGTCGCCCGTGACCCCACCGAACAATATTTTAGGCATGTTTCTTGAAAAGCTATCTTATAATATTGCTGTTACGCCTGCCTTTATAGCTTGCCTGTTACTATTACCACAGCAAATAACGTATGCGGTAGAAATTGATTATGCATATTCCTAAACATTAAAGAAAAAAACTGAGTAGGAAGATTGAAACTTTTATTTAAACAACAACATGCTGCATAAAATTATTACTCATACAAACGAAAAGCTACGTAGAAATAAGACAGACTTTTTAAAAGCACAAATATATACAAGACAGACCGATAATACAAAAATTAAAAGACTTAATGCTTTACTGCACACAAATAATGCTTTGATAAATAATTATAAGAATCTAACGAAGATGTGCAAAAATAAATTTTCTTTTCCATACAAAATTATTGGCTCAATTACAAAACAATCAACTAAAAAAATGAAATAGGTTTTTGGTGTTTGAAATTTAAAATACCAATAATTCTTCATGGGGTCAACTCATCTCAAAATCGTGCTTTATTGATTCACTAGGTATTTACAATTTCATTTTTATTTACAATATATGTACATTTTAAGTTTTCATTTTCCTTGTACAGGATTGTGATGAAAACAAGCTAGCCAGAGAGGCCGGAGTGGTTGTTGACTCCTGTGGTAAATAAAAATGTACTTACAAACGTCAAAAGCAGTTTAGTTTGCCTTTGCAGGCTTGAGATTTATGGCTTATTTGAGGTATTAGTGTAGTTCTATTTTAAAATGTTTTTGCAGGAAAAAGCTTTGTAAAAACCTGCTTGAATTGTTCATGGGGTCATATGCGACCCATGTTGTCGTTAATGTATAAAAAAATGTATGTTGTCGTTTAAGGGTTAAAGACCATTCTTGTAGATATTGTCACTTTTCTTAACTGGTGTCAATGTAGTACCCTTGGGGTTTTAAAACTTATTTGGACTGTGACACCCTTAAAAGCTTTCAATTGTCTCACGACGCCCTTGGAGTGTCGAAAATTCGGGGGCCAAACAAATAAAATTGATGACAAAAAAGGTTGGCTAGAACGGTTTAAAGACTCTAAGCGTGATTTGGAGAGCAAACTCAGGGCTATGCAGATATATCTTTTAGTGGGCTCTAAATTAATATTGTATTGGTGCGTCAAAAATATTGTCCAATTTAACGCGTTTCTTGTCGCGAAGAAACTCATCAAATACTCATTTTCTAGTTATGTGCGGCCAAGTTCTGCAGAGCAAAGACACATTTAATGACGTGGGCGTCACATTGCATCTATAGTCACGGCAGCTTAAAAAAGCTTGGAATCTCTTTTAAGTCAAAATTTATATTCCCCTTTTAATTTACACACTTTGTATGTATCTCAAATTCAACAGTCCTTGGAGTATTGTCCCTTATCTAGGGAATATGTACCACGTCAACCCTCAGCATTCTTGATTCCATTTAAAGAAGTGCTGTTCGCCTTATTAATTATCCTTTGATTACAGAAAGATTTCCTTCTCTTCCCACTAGGTTCTTCCATGGCTTCTTCTCCGAGGATTCGTCCAGTAGGTATACTTCCTCAATTTGCAGCTCCCAATAGAGAAACACGTGAAAAAACTAGAGAAGCTCTTAACTTGCCACTTTATTTGTTTCTTTTTCCTAAAAGTTCCGAAATGTGAAACCTACTTCTCGCGGATTTCTCTCCTTCCCTCCAAATCTTTAGGTCCAGTGTCCAAGTTAGTATTTTGGCTTTCAATTCAATTGTCTTAAAGGAAACGACTTTTGTTTTATACTTGTCGGCCACAATTCATTGTCGACCTATAACGGATGTGATCATACTAAAACATTATAATATATGTATGCGTGTTACATAAAATTACAGAGTAAGATAAATATAAATAATAGTTTAAAAAACTAAAAACACGTTTTTTGTAATATGCAACCGAACTAAAAATTAGAAAATAATTTTCATTAAAAAATATTGTCACTTCAGAGTAAAAGCGTGGAGTGCTTAATATTATTAAATGTTATAAATTATTCTATTTGCCAATATCTATGAGGGAAAAGTTATGGAAAAAATAGTAAAATGCACCCCACACTTTTTACTCTGAAGTGACAATATTTTTTAATGAAAAATTATTTTCTAATTTTTAGTCCGGTTGCATATAAAAGCGTGTTTTTTAGCTTTTTAAACTATTATTTATTTTTCATTTTTAGTTCGATATGCATGTATGTATGTATGTAATAAATGCTCCAGTTTATTCACTAAAAATTTCTTCGCCATTTTGTCAAGAGTAGCTTAAAGTTCCATGAGAAAGTTGGGATGTTGCCAAAAGATGGCAACACAGGTGTTGTTTTTATAATATAAAGGAATTTTTTTTATCCCAGCGATCCAAACCAGGATAACGGATACTGTTTGCAGATTATTGCAATTGTTATGGGTCCTTAATACGTGTGCAAAGTTTCAAAGAAATCGAATAGCTGGGTTGGTAAAAATTATGGCTCAAAGATTCCGTTACATAGATCAGATAGATAGATGGATGGTTCACCCTTAGAGTTAATAAAATCAGTGTTAAAAATTATATTAATTAAGATTTTTGGTTAGTAATGTAGCACGTTTTTATGTAAAATTAAGCAATATTTTATATATTTTTTTAGAATGCCTATTCCAACAGCAGATATCTCAAAAATATACGAAAAAGATCCAGAGCTTAAAAAATCAGATGTAGAATCAATGATAGACTGGGCATCAAAACAACCTCATTTGCCTAAAATATCAGGTATTTTATTAAAACTTATACAGTATTTTACAATGTTACTGCAAAAATTTACGTACAGGGTTTTCATTTATATTTTGCCACCTTCTTTTAACTATAACCATAGAGTAAGGAAATTATAAGAGTTATCATGGAATGCCGATTTAAGGATCAGGTCATGCGAAAACTCCCAATATAATTTTATTCGTTTTTCGTTGAAATACCGCCAGTTAGTCATTTCCAGTAAGCTTACGTGTCTCTCCACCGCTGATGTTACACGAGGCGAGGTTTCGACCGACGCATTTAAAGTGTAAACTGGAAAAATGACAAGCCTGCCGCCAAGCCTCTGCCGCCAAAAGCGGTACGAAAATTTTTAGCATGCCATGGTTTCTCTTATCCGTAGGTATGTTACTTTATGCTATAACTAAGAAGAATAGAAAAAAACGTCCTGTATGAAAGTTTTATACTTTTTCATCTATTACTTTTGAGCATAAAAAAGAAACAAGTGAACATCAAAAACTCAGGAAAAAATGTAGAACTTTTTTTAAATGACACATTCTGTGTATTATGTCACCATTATGAAGGTCATTTTAATAGCTTTACAAAAATATCATAATTAATTAATCTACCTTTAATTGTTTTCGAAATATGAGTTTCAAAATCTGAAAAATAGTATACGTATATATCCATTAAATTTACCTACGGTCGGCACTAGGCTGAGAACGTGAATGTACTGGAAATTATACCCAGATTTAAATGCCCATATTTCCAAAACTATTAAAGATAAATATTACATTAAATGTAAAATGTTTGTAAAGCCTTTTAACATACCTTTTTAATGGTGACATAATATACAGGGTGTCCCATTAAAAAATATCGCTTTATTTTTCTTGAATTTTTAATGTTTAGTTATTTCTTTTTATGCTTAAAAGATAATAGATGAAAAAAGTATGCCTTTATATAGGACGTTTTTTTCTATCTTTCTTGGTTATAGGTAAATGTAGGTAGCAAAATATAAATGAAAACCCTGTACATCTACGTCTTAAATATAAAAAGTCCATAAAAACATCCAGAAATAGTTCGTTTTTATGACACAAGATGTTCAAAGTTATTCGGGACAAAAAGTTTTGGTAAGAATCTAATTTTAAAATATGTAGCTTTCAAAACTCGTTTTTTTCAAATGTTATGTTTACATATTTGCTTTTAATTTAATGTAAGCCTCTTATGGTAGAGGAGCCCAAGAGGGGACTTCTTAAGTTACTACAGCGCGTCAGGAAAATATACCGGAGAATACCTTGTACCCGATTAAATACCTCCACCAAATATGAGCCCCGTATACAGGGGCGATCGTAAAAAACAAAAATATATCCATCAGAAAGTGTCGGGCGCGTCAGATTAAGATAGGATAAGTTAATTACATGCTAAAGAGTGTATATTCCACTAATCTGACAAATTAAGAGTGACGTAAAGAAAGCGGAGGGCTACAAAGTTGATTAAAAAAACGTCAACTTTACATGTTTGAGCGTGGATTATATTTTATTTTAATTTTGAAGGATAACAAAAAATGTATAATTTAATACAATTAGCCGAAATATAAAATATTCTTTTGACATACTTAAAAGTCTATAGCCGCTTAACGCCCTGATTACAAAGGTATACATTATATAACATTTTTTTCTTATCATCAAGCTTTGCAACCCAATGGGTCTCTATGACGCTCAAGTAACTGAAAATTTAGCATCTTGGGCTCCCCTACTATTATTTTTTTCTTTTTTTTTCTAGAGCTACAAATAATACTTTTTCTTCAAAGTTGTTACTACAGCAATGAATTGGCGAAAACAACTATCGATAATTATTTTACAGTAAAAACATTATGTCAGGATATTTTTGGAAACAGAAATCCAAAGACCCTAGTATCCAAGCTGCGTTGAAGTTGTACGTAAGTATTATAAGTGATCTTATACAGGGTGTCTACAAATTAATGTTGGGCATGGGCGTCACTAGGTTTTTAAATTAAGTTTATCTTAAAAAATGAGACATGGGATCCATAGCAAATTTATATCAGGCGCTATTGATGCTAAAAAGGAAAACTTTTGTAAAGAAAATTTTTATTTTGGAATTTGCGAAAACAAGTTAATATTTTGGTTGGCTCCCTCTATATAAATCTAACTTTTAAAAGCAAATCCTTTATTTTTATTGAATTCAATTTAATTTTATTGACAAATCCCAAATTTTGCAAAAATATCTGACTTTTTCTGATAGTTAGGGGCATCTGAAAATCTTGCATAAAAAATGTAGACTGGAAATATTTCAAGTCGCAATAGTTTCTTAAAAAAATACAGATAATTTTGCGAAAATTGGGATTTGTTATTAAGATTTGATCAAATTAAAAAATACAAACAGGAATTCGCTTTTGAAACTCGCATTTTTCTAGGAGGGGGGCAAACAAAGCGTTCTTCTTCATTTTTATTTTTTTGAGTAATATCAAAGTAATATACAGGGGGTTTCAGTTAAAAAAATCATCTTTTGAAAATAACGGAAATAATAGTAATTTTAGCACGCCCTGTTTAATATGGAGTCGATTTATTAGTATAAATTAAATATATCGTGTCTGTCTAAACTACCACCAAAACATCAACTCTTTATGAATTGAGAGCAACAATTTACTTACGTTTAATTAGGGGGCATGTTTTGGACCATATTTAACACAAATTATTTTTTATCTCGAAAACCGATAGAGATAGGGATAGGGCAATATTAACAAAAAAGTATTATAATAAAGGGCGAAAATAAGAAACTTGTTAATATAGGGGTGGTTCCATTTAAAAAAATAAAGTTTCTAGGACTTTTTAATAGTAGCGGCAACGTCGCAATGCTAAAGATATTTTATATCAATAGAACAGGTGAAAAATGTAAGATGCTAAATTTTTAGAAAAATTCTGCGTTCCGTTTTCCATGTATGTCTAACCTACCATCGACCGTGAATCACCCTGTATAATGCTTAGTAGTTATTTTATACTTTTAGACACTAAATTAATGTTTGTAATTTTTAAAATACAATTGTTTATAGTAGGTCATGTTATAAGCTTTATAACCAAAGAATAAATTTACCCTTAGTTTATAATTTGTTTAAAGTAAATTTTACGGCAACATCTAAGTTTTAACTATTTTACCCCGCTCAGCACCCCTATTTACCCACTTAATTCCTTAAGTTTGTTCACTTTCTAATTAATTAAAAACTTAATATTTTAGATCAGCACAATGGTGTTTTATATTTAAAACAGCGTTCAAAATCAGAATGTTTCCATAATTTTTAGAAAAACATTCGATTTAAAACAAAATAATAACAATCCACATACTGGTTAAGCAAACAGGTATTGGGATATCGGCCAGTAAAGCAACAAAAAAGGATGTATGTGACTAAACCAATCAAGAAATGTATACATTACATACGTTAGATTGTCTCTTTTCATCACATTGCCTATGTGTTCTGTTATTTAGCTGATTCTGTATTATGAAACTTGTAAAAAATTTAAAACTAATTTTGGTATCAGTTTCATACATGGTTTTCTACTATTTTGTTTTCAATCGGATGTTTTTCTAAAGTTATGAATACCATACTTATTTTGGACGCTGTTTTTGATTATAAGCATATCTAAAATATTTAGTTATTAATTAATTAATGGAGTGAACCGGGGGTAAATAGAGGTGCTGAGCGAGTCAAATAGTTAAAATTTAGATATTGCAGTTAAATGTAAACAAATTATGAACTAAGGGCTAACGAATGAATGGTGTGTGAATGGGAAGGAGTAGGGGTCAGGTACAATAAGCCTTTAGGCTGCAGTTGCACCACCTAGGAGGGCGATCGTCGGACCTGGGTGGGATGACCCCGAAAGGGCGAAAAAAAGGGCTAACTTTATTCTTTAATTATAAAGTTTATATCATGGCCTACTAAAAGAAATTTAATTTTAAAATTAAAAACATTAATTTAGGGTCTAGAGGTATAAAAGAACTTATTAAGTATTATATATTTTTGAAATCCTTCTTATCAGCTGTAATTTATTTAAATAAATATATACCGGGTGTTTCATTGGAAAAATCATCTGTGTGGTTCATATCTCAAAAAAATATAAAATTTTAAAGAAATCTAACTACACCACTGGATTCTACGAATAAATATCTACTAATATCAATTTTTTATTTTCGTTGTAAGTTACAAGACAACTGAAATACGAGGGGATCCCAAATTGAAAAAATAATAATTTCGCCCTATATGTCAATAATATTGAAGATGCCATGAATAATCTTTTGGTGTCATCTTTCGTTTATATCAAAGAGTAGCAACAGTTCGCGAGAACCGCAAGTTTCTATCTCTAATAATAACCAAGAAATCCTGCAATTGCAACGAATTCTGGACACCCTGTAAAGTGAGTTACAACCTTTTTCGAGCTAATCCCTAAATTGTTATTTTAGAGTTATTTCCCCCTTACAATACTGACTCCACCACCCGAGAACTACACCGTAATATTTATGAAACTCATCGATTGCAATCCCGAAAACTACCACTTTTCAAACCAGATAAGAAACTTTGACATGGTGGAGATGTTACAATTGCACCAGCACGGTCCGCAAAATGGTTTGGTATTGGTTTTCGATATGCAGGGTTGTGTTTTCGGTCATTTAATCAGAATGAGTGTCGTAGTTATGAAAAAACTGCTATGGTATTTACAGGTAATTTATTTACCAAGGCCCCGATTTTTGACTTAGGGAGTAGAAATTCATGACAGAAAAGAAGTTTTGTTTGCTTCTTTCTATTACAATTAAAAGAAGGCAATTTAGAAAGAGAGGAGGAAACCCGTTCCTTTATATATTTCTACACCTTAAGTCGAAAATCTTGCCCCAACTGACTAATACTATTTTTCAATGTTACTTAAACTTTTGCAATCTCTCTGAAAAAAATTGCCCTGCAAACTTTGTTTTTAGGTTTGCTAAAGCCGGTCCCAAACACTACGAACTTTGCCGAACATTAGGCATTCGCCAAACTTCGTGGAGCGTGTAGGAGAGTGACTTCGCCACGCTTTGCCCAGAATTCGTACTTTGCCGTAAGGTTTTCCCTCCGACTATCGATAACAGGGCCGGATTTAAAGGTGTGGGGGCCCCGGAGCAATAAGCCTGTGGGGCCCCGTGAAAGTAAAACTGAATGGATTTTATACCCAAAAAATTGAAGACAAAAAAGGTCCTCATTAATAAATATCTTATGGGATTTTTTTATCCACAGGAAATTAAAGAACAAAAAAAATCCTTATCAATAAAATATGTATATACCTTTTCTTCATTGTGAGGCCCATAATTTATGGGAGCCCCGGGCCACTGTAACGCTTGCCCCCTTAAATCCGGCCCTGGTCGGTAAAATTACTCCACATCGAAGGACGTCGAATTGCGTTCGGTAGCAGCCAAATTTGTTTGTATTTGGGATTCATACTGCATTTGAGCAACAGTAGGTAGACGCTTCGTCCTCGCCTTAAATCTTTTACTTCACCGCCTTATTGCATTTAATTGAATCATTGCGGTTTGTTTTGCTGCTTTAGGTTTATGTGGCGTCTTTAAACGGTTTATAACCTAAAAGTAGTGTGTCAATGTTTGTTTTTTAAATAAAAGTTTACAAAGTATGACTTTTTCCATTTAATTTTCGTTTTAAGATGCGCCCAGCTGTGAGTTTGACGTTTATATCTGTCATTTCCTGTCTAAAATTTGAGTTTATCGTCGTCCCACTAACGTCTCAAGTAATTTTTCGTGAAAAAATACCAAACAATTCAAAGGATTAGGAGATGAGGTCCTGCAATTTGCCCTGACAAGCTTGACCTATCTAATGTTTTGTCAGATTTTTTGGCTTTGCTAACATCATTTTGTAATACCTCGTATCAAATTTAAATTTAAAGTTAAAATATTTATTAGCTTAATAAATAATAAATATAATAAATACTTGCTGCATAACCATAGTCAAAAGACAAAACAAATAAAAAAATAATAGCTAAACACAATAAAAATGTACAATTAGAGAACTAAAAGTTTAATTTTAATATTTTTAAAAATAAAATTGTCTTTTAAATGAAATCGAATATGTAATAACAAAATTCCCAAAAAGAACTCATAAACTATGACTTTTTCTAAAAATGGTTATGTATTAATTATCTCACTGTATTTGAGCTGTTTGATTTACTTTGACTGATTTGTAATGCTTTTGGGCACAGACCTTTTGTTACCAGGTTAAATTTCATTCGTAATAAAATTATGCATTTGCATGCCTTTAACTTTCTATCAATCTGTAGCACAAAATTTACGTATGGTTTAAGAGTGGTAGAGGGCGGTGATACTGTTCGTATTTGCTACTGCGTTTCAACTCCATGAGGGCGCTGACACGCAGTAGGAATTCACAACTACTATGCATTTGCATGCTGTTAAATTCCTCCCAGACTGCAGCACCAAACTCACGTAGGGTTTTAAGAGGTAAATAAAGGTGATACTGTTCGTATTTGCTACTGCGTTTCAACTCCATGAAGGTGCTGACTTGCAGTAGGAATTCATAAATCCTTGGTTGATCATAATAAGATGTTTGATGTGTTCGTCCGGGCAAAGTGAACTCTACGGAAGTTGGTTTGATGAGTTGCAGCCTGTGACAGAAGAAGCCGAAGATAAACTTTAAAAATGTATACGAACGACGTGAGACAATCCGTCCAGTCCTACCCGCCATGGGTACCCGTACCATCGCATGGCGGTTGTGGAATCTCCTGGTAGACAAGCCTACGCTGTGCGACCCAATCGTCTATTTACTCAGCACCCTGACCTACCAAATCAGGAATGGTGGATTCGGCGTTGCCTTGTCCCCACTGTACTGAGCATTCCACTGTCAACTGATCGATCGCATACCTTCTCATTGCATTCCTCGTGTTTCATCCTGGCTTGGACTTATCAATAGCGTGTGGGGCAGATATATCATCTACCCAAACCCTAGACACGGCTAACTACCGTCGCGTCGTTCGTATACATTTTCAAAGCTCATCCTCGGCTGCAACTCACCAAACCGAGTTTTGGTTAGTTCTGGTTAGGCATGCGACTTAATGTCCTAGTTTGATTTTTCGTGGCGCGCGTCGTGCAACTTGTGAGTAATGTCAATTTTTTCCCACTAAAGTTTGTTTTATTTTATTTTAAAGTTCCTAATCGTTTTGCAAAATCAAATAAAAATATTGTTTGTTATTTTTAGGAAGCAATGCCCATAAGACTAAAAGGTATCCATTATATTAATGTTGTATCTTTTATTGATAAACTTCTGGCCATGATGAAGCCTTTATGAAGAAGGAACTTCTTGACGTGGTAAGCTTTAGACACATTTTGAAGCATATTAAAGTGCTATGGAATAAATATAAAAAATAAGTTTTAAGCTGATAAATCAGACGATTAAGTGCAGAGGCGCATTTACATACCTATTTGCCGCCCCTAGGCTATTATTTTCGCGCCGCCTCTACTTGTATCTTTTTTCTTGAAAAAAATCACTTTTATTTGGACTTAAGTACAAAATTAAAACATAAATATACTATATTAAAAAAACAATATTATTTATAACTACAAAATCTGCCGCCCCCTAAAAACGTCTGCCGCCCCCTAAAAAACGCTGCCCTAGGCTTCAGCCTGCTCAGTCTTTTGGTAAATACGCCACTGATTAAGTGGGTTATTCAATAGGTTTTACTCATTGCATTGGGGAGTTCTACCACATCTACCATGTAGTCCAGATTTATTACGATGCGAATTCCATATCTTTTGACTACTGAAAAGGGCACTGCACGACCTAAAATATTTTAAGTTATTAATGTAGTTAGCAAGTTTGTGGATAATTGGCTTTGCGTCAAACTGAAAACCACCTATGATTCAGTGGCGGATCGCGGGTCTAAAAACAGGTGTAGTGCAGGAAGGGAAAAAAAGCGCATTCACCATTTTAGCAAAATTGAAAATACTCAACTATCCAAAGTCTAAGTAAAAAAGTTTTAATATCTAAACTAACCTAAATTTTATACACCAAATCAATTCTTCTATCCTTTAATGCAGCAAATTTATCAATTATATCTTCATAAAATGGTTGAGTTTTTATCAGTTCCTGTAGAAGCTCCTTTTGAATAGAAATATTGGCCAAAGATAAAAGTCTATCTTGGTATATAGTGTTTCTTAAGAAAGTTTTTAAACGCTTAAGACAAGAAAAACTCCGTTCCACCGACACGCTTGTCGACGGTATCGTTAAAATTAGCGAAAAAGTTTATACGCCTCGGTAAAAATGTCTTTATTTGCGCCAAATTGTTTCACTAACTGCTGCAATGAAATATTTCTATAACTTTCATCAGCAAATATTAGGTCAAGTTTATTTTTGAGCCGCTGATTTTTTGAAAATGATTCGGCATATATCTCCAATAAATTTTAAAAAGAATCAGTGATAAAAGTTTGGTTATACTGGCCAAACTTTGCAGTATCAGCAAGACAAAGAAATTGTAGTGTGTAATAATCTTCGAACCTTACTTCCATTTCCATCAAAATATGATTTAATATTTCATAGAGAAGTGCTCTGTACTGTCCTTTAATTTCTTCCTGTGAAAAATTACTGTCGCGAATAATACTCAAACGGAAACAATCAAAATAATACGTGAAAACCAACGAAACGACAAAAACCTATACTATCTTTTAAGGCTAGCGATTTACCAAGCAATACACCTGATACTCCCACTCGCGATTCTGGCCGCCGGCAAGTATAGCGTTGTCATGGCAACGGGGCGTCAAAGCGTAAACAAAACCCCGCATGAGATGTATACTTCGGTCCGTTTTATATTTGCAATACACTTGCTAATCGCGGATTGCGATGTCGCGTTGCTGAGAGCGAAGGAAAGCGACTCGCTTTTAATTTATATGCTAGATTTTTCATGACGAATTTTACAAATAAGGAATATAAATGAGAAAAATGAATTGAATAATAGTAATATGTTTTTTTATGTTTTATTTTTTTTTTTTTGGTGAAGTGGCACTTCACTTACTACACCTGAATAGCCGCCACTGCTATGATTGTGACATTGTAATTAAGGTACCTGAGGCATATAAGGCCCGCAGTGTTATTAAGGCCCACATTTAAAAACTCGCGACTAAATATATGGGTTCAGGTTTAAATGTTACCCATACATGCGTAATACAAATAAATATCACGGGAAGTAAGCGAAGGCTCTACGCGCTGCCTTTTTTTTAGTAGCAAAAATTTGTGACAGGGTGCGGTATCATCATAAGGATTTATAATTATTGCCAAAAGAAAACTATAGGTATTTGGATTTTATTATTATTTAGAAATCGGGGTAATCTTTTTTTTTTTTTTTGATAATTTATTTTAATTGGTTATCGCTGTTAAAAACTTTGCGTTTTTTTGGTACAAAAAAATTGTTATATATTGGTGGTTTTTTAAAATTGTGTCCAGCGGCTAATAAGGCCCACTGGAGTAGGTCATAGCTTATAAAAGTCGATACGAAAGCTACGGAACATACTAAGACCAGTGGCTTAAGAAAGTGCAGAGCAAAGGAATATAAGTCTTATTTTTAAGAGATATGTATTTCCGACTTGAAACTATGTTTCAATAAAAAATGAACCTAGGAGAAAGGCAACTAGGTATATATAACTAATAAACCAAAGATTTATTAGGAAAAGAAATATTAAAAGTATATTATTTTTACAAAAAATATTTTGGGGCCTTATTTTATAAGTTTAATTTTTAATAGTTTAATAAGGCCCATAAAAAGGTTTTTAATAATTTTTATAGTTGCTTCCATATTTATTTTTGTAAGTTTATTTTTTTATATTATTTTTTCAATATATAAGCAATCTTTAATCTGAACAAAATTTTGCTTATCTTTCTTAAATCATTTAATTTTTTTTACATTTAACGTTATGTGGGCCTTATATGTCGCAGGTACGTTATTTTAGAACAATATTAGAAGTGCTAAGATTTGGTGGCTCAATTCGTAGAGAAATATTTGTATATTTATTTGTTTAACTTAAAGTTACCGCCAAAATCCGGTTTAAAATTTAAAACCTGCCTCGTATTTACTTTCAATAGGCCCTTTTTGATAAACTATTTTAGTCATTATAAAATATACTAATCATATAAAACCATTTTTTGAATAAATGTTATAGCAACCTCCTGCTTTTTACTGGCAAAACTCCTACCTTCACCTACCTTGATAAAATCAACATGTTAATATTTCAGCGATAAAACTTTTTTAAATTATAGTAAAAAGGTAAACAACTAATAATGTTGAATTGTATGTAAATTAAGGGTTAAACACTTACTAGTAATTGGAATAGTCTTGTCGAATATCTTTCGAGAATAAAAAATAGGTATTTTTTCTATTGAAATAGTCTTGTCGAATATCATTCGAGAAAAAAAATGGGTATTTTTTCTATTGTTTTATTCAAATTTGTTGCTTTTTGGTAATTTCGTTCATGATATTTAATCAAAATTACTCGCTTGACAGCTCTTGGTTTTGTTGTAAATGTCATTCACGAAATTTCCAAGCAACTGACTTTCATTCAATCGAAATATTTGGCCAGCAAAATTTCTCCCTTCTAATATTATATACGACTATTTCTCTAGTGTTTTACAATGGCAAAATGTCGTAGCAACCTTAATAATTTTCTTTATGACATTTTTTCAAAAACACTCACCTAACGATTCGAGTTTTTGTTGTAAATGTAATTTATGAAACTGCTAAGCAACAAACTTTTATACAATCAAAATATTCTGCCGCCAAAATTTTCTCTATTATGATGTTATATACAAATCAATTTCTGTCATCCATACGGATTGTCAAAATTGTAAGAAAATGTTAAATTTTATAATCAACTAGCGACCCCTGCCCACTTTGTTGGGCGTTAATATCTGAACTTTTTGTTTAATCATAGTAAAATATAACCTATAATACTCCTGGATAGTGTAGGTGTCTGATTGTAAAATAATTTTTATAATTGGTTCAGTATGTCCGAAGATTAGCGGCTACAAAACCAAAGCTACAAAACTTTACCTCTTTATATATTAGTATAGATAAAATTCTTTGCAATCAGTCAATCATTCAAATATCGTCGGCAAAAAGGTAAAAAATAACTAAGTAACATTTTCTCAAATGAGTTAAGCACTGACCCAAGGTATTTGGCGGTAATAGTTTTATCATATGAACAACTTAAAACTGCCATGTTTGACTTCTAAAAGCCCTTAAGTAAAATATTAAATTTCACTAAGTGCAATAAAATCTTTGTGGTAACGGTAAACCCCTGGGCAACTTAAATCGTAAATAAAAATTCCATATTATGTGTCACTAAGTGAGTGTAAGCATGTGTAAGTTTTTGATGCAAAAGTCAAAACAGGATATTAATCGGTGGTGTATTAAGTCAAACCATAAATTCCAGTTTTAAGTTTTTAGTGAGCTAACACATTTTTTTCCAGAGTGGTTATGTGCTGCTATGTATTACTTTTATTTAAGTACGAAAACTGTTATTTCTTGACGTTCTTTGGATATTTTTTTTGTAAAAATTAGTAGTAACTCTTTGAAATCCATTACTTTTGATAGCAATATAAAAACATGATATCAAAGCAAATTTTATATAAAATTGCTGATATCTTCAAAACATAAAATTGCTACTTATAAAATTGCTACTTAGTTAGTTTAACCTTTATACCGAAGATATATTCGGATATAATTGCATAAGAGAGAAAATTTTGCGGGTAAAATATTTCGATGATGAAAGTTTGTTGGTTGGCCATGTCGTGAATGACATATACAATACCACGAGTTGTCAGGCAAGTGGTTAAATAAATTTTATAAATGAAATTACCATAAAGCAAAAAACTTTAATAAAACAAGAGAAATATTTTGCCTAAAAAATCTTTTCGAATGATATTCAACAAGACTATTTCACGAGAGAATTAAGCCAAACTTTTAAAGTTAATAGTTCTGAAAGTAACAGTAGCTTTTAACTTCATGCCTTCCCATCCCTTTCTTTTCACATCCTTTGTATCCGATTATTTTTTTGTTACCTAAACACACCTAATTGCAAATATGGGCATTTAATGATGATATGCTCCCCCATCGGAAAGTTGATATGACCCGCCCTGGCAACAATTCGCCGTGCCGCTCAACGCCGCATACCGCGCGACATAAGGCGGACGTGTACGGAATTCACGTCGCTTTAAGGGCTTGGCGAATGATTCGCCGGTGATTCAGAGCTTGTCGGTTTTTCGTCAAAGAAGCGCGCAAAAGTGGTTGGTTAGTTTGGACGGATGTTTGGCAAATTATTGCAAGTCTGGACGCGGCCTAAGAGAGACAATTTTATTGGCAAAATATTTCTATTGTATGAAAGTCTGTTGCTTCGCAGTATTCAGGAATGACATATTATAACAATACAATATTGATTAAATTTTATGAACGAAATTACCAAAAAGCAACAAACTTAAATAAAACAAGGGAAATATTTTGCCTTAAGTAATTGTTCACAACCTTTAATTTACAAATACATAAATCAAAAATAGTTTGTTACCTTTTTTATTTAACCTAACTAAATTTTATCGCTGATATACCAACATATTGGTTTTATCAAGGTAGAAAACAGGAGATTGCTATAACATTTTATCATTGTAAAACACAAAAAACTCTTTGCGGTGTCATGTCTTTATTAAATTATTGAACATTCATTTACTTTGCAAGCAAAATCATGCATAACATATATATTGGTTAGGTTAATTGAATAAAATTATAAATCTTTAGATATAATATATGAGTAAAACAATGTATCAATAAACGTATTATGGTTAATTAACACAATCTATTGTTTGTTAAGAAATATCTCTTTAAGTGTATTCATTTCCTTACGAATTATTTGATTTTAGTTGCATGTGCACGCAAATTCCATAGACACCCTTTACAAATACGTTCCCAAAGAATGTCTGCCAGCTGAATATGGAGGACAGTCTGAATCATTTCAGATTTTACAGGGTACGTATGTACATTCTAAAAGAATCTACAGGGATCATGAAATAATTCCTATTATTTAAAACGGGTTTTTACTCATCATACCTAGTTTTCTTTTAATTCACTGTACACATTTTAAGGGGCGTCAAAATATTAATACGTTTTTGATAATTGTTTACAAACCGGGCCCATCGCTGATTTTAATGAAATTTGGTATACGGGGTTTTTGGGGCGCTGATCATGAATCTGAAGTCTGTCGGACTTGTTTTGTTTTTGAGATATCCATCATTAAACTTCAGAAGCAAATTTTCCTTATTTTAACTATATTCCCCTTCTTGATTTAAAACTAAATTGGTACCAATATTTGATTTTCACCTCTAAAAACCCAATTTTCCATTTATTTTACCCATTTTTCCCATAAAATTGTAAAGCTTCACTTTCAATTGTAGTAGGCTTGGACACGCCAAGGCGACTGCGATTAAAATAATTGAAAGTAAAGCATTGCAATTTTATAAAAAAAATAGGTAAAATAACAAGAAAACAAGGCTTTGGGAGGTGAAAATAAGATAATAAGTGCCAATTTAGCGGAAAACAAGAATTGCTTGCAAAAGAAGGAAGAACTTGTAAATTTAAGTTTCAGTTCTAGATTAATGATGAATATCTCTGAAACATAACGTGTCGGACTAAAAATTCTTTTAGATTTGTGAGCAGACCCCAAAAGACCCCCGTATACCAAATTTTATTAAAATCGGCGATACGTCCGGTTTGTAAACAATTACTTTATTTTAAACAATGGCTACATTTTTGCATTATATTTAGGGGGATTGAGGGGGTAAACCAAATTGATGACAAAAATTTTATGTATAAGCTTTTTTTATAATTAAGGTTAAAGCATTTGGTCCCTTGCATTTTGAAATAAACTAACTGTTTTTGAAAAAATCACCGTTTAATAAAAGGGCATCGTTGTATAATTATATGGTAATTTTATACTTTTTTTCTAAATATAAGATCAGACCAGCTCATTCACAAATAAAGGGCTAACCAGTCCTTGTTTCGATAAAAAAAAATTGAAAAATGTTATAAAATTCGTAGTTTGTTCGAGTAATTTATGTATTTTACTTTTTGTAGAAAAAATATATACGTACTTAAATAGTATAAATTCACTGGCCGATCCGTCACACTACTTTTATAAAAAAATCTGCAGTGGCCGGGAATTGAACACGTGCCACCCGCGTGGCAGGCGGGCATTCTACTACCGAACAACCGTTTAATTATGGAAGGTGGTCGTTCAGTGCCGTTATAATATATTTTCACTGACTTGACATACATATGCCATTATTTATCTCTAAAATTTTTATTGAATCATAATAAAATAAAGCCTATATCCGTTCTGAATTATGTAGCTTTCTGATTGTGAAATAATTTTCATGATTGGATTAGTATTTCCGAAGATTATAGCTTCTACAAACAAAGTTACAAACTTTACCTCTTTATAATCATTACATACAGGGCCGTATTAACTGTTTGAGGCGCCCTAGGCTAGAATTTCCGGAGCGCCTATTTTCCACCAAAAAATTTTTGAAGAGCAAAAAAAAAGGTAATTCCTTTCTTTTCGCGCCTATTTCATTCCAAAGCACCTTATTCACAGAGAAATGAGTCACCAAAAATCCCCACCCGACCTAAACTTTTTTAAACTCCCCTGTCTAGCGCCTATTACTCCCCTGTCTAGCGCCTATTTTTCATGGCGCCCTAGGCTGTAGCCTAGGCAGCCTAATGGTTAATACGGCACTGATTACATAATATAAAGCAAAGTCGCTTCCTGCTTCTGTCTGTATGTATGTATGCTTAGATCTTTAAAACTACTCAACCGATTTTAACGCAGTTTTTTTAATAGATAGAGCGATTCAAGAGGAAGCTTTATATGTATAAAAGATGCTTAATATATTGAAGAACCACTGATAATTTCAAGCTTTTTAATTTGAAGTCGTAAATAAACAAATTGTTTTGCGCTTACATTGCAAACGCTGGCTGGTATAAGGAAAAGGAAATTTTTTGGTTAGTTTTGGTTGGTTCTGGTTAAATCTAAATCTGATTAGATAAAATTTAACGCGTGCAAAGCCGCGTGAAAAAACTAGTATTAGAATAGATTGTCAAATTTTAAATTAACTTGATCTTTGGATTAAGTTGATGTCTTTACTTTTATATTGCATAACTAAATGCAATCCATACGCTAATAAAAATATTGTTTTTTTAATTATTATTGTCATTTATTTGATAACAATGAAAATCTGAAACAATATTTAGTGCTACTTAAGTGTGCGATCTACCGATATATTTCTACTTTAGTATGCGGTCTACCGATCTGTCTCTGTTATAGTATGCGGTCTACCTAAAATACAAACCAAATCTATAATTTAATATGACAATAGCCCTGACACTATCTCTAAAATTAACATAAGCTCAGTGCCGTATTATCCATTAGGTTGACTAGGCTACAGCCTAGGGCGCCATGATAAAAATAGGCGCCAGACAGGGAGTAATAGGCGCTAGACAGGGAAGTTTCTAAAAAGTTTAGGTCGAGTGGGGATTAGAACTAACTTTTCTGTGGGGATATAAATAAAATAGACGCGAAACGGAGAGACTAACTTTTTCTTTTTTGGACTAAAATGGAGGTAAGGACACTTTTTTTTTTTTGCTTTTCAAAAAAATTTTTAGTAGGAAAAAAAATAGGCGCTCTGGGAATTGTAGCCTAGGGCGCCTCATACCCTTAATACGGCCCTGCATAAGCTTAGCAAAACTAAATAAAGGCAGATTGGTGTATTGTTTAATTTTTTATTAAAAATACGGCCCAATTATTAAAGTAATATGTACAGTTATCTATATAGAGTTCTTATATCATTATTGAATGCTATAAACAAATCTTCTGACTTGTTTCTTCATATTTTCCAGCAAAAATGATCCAAGTGAGATTGGAAATGCTGAATAGGTACTCCTCTCATTTTTTCAGAATTTGTATGTTGGCGTCTAACCAAGATTACTCGACCCCTTGTGTATGGGCTCCTGTAGCCGGGTCTACATAATTTTCTTGATGATTAACTGTGGAATGTGTATACCCCAATTGATCCAAGTTCCTATATGCTGGCCACTCTTCAGAGTGAATTACTGACAAGCTGCACTCTGTTGAATGATTGGAATTAATGTGTCCCTATCCCGCCGTTCTACAAAAAGTAGCGGCAGTCTGTTTCTCTTTTTAAGCCATCTACTCTAGCACCATGGTTTCTATCATTTTCTACCTCGGCGTCGTTGTCTTCAGATAATGCCGCCCGGTCTTCATTTAAAATGCGACCACGGTTGTATTTCCGCCAACCAGCAAATCTAGCCTCATCAATTTGGATAGGATTATCATCAGTGTCTACCATCTGACCCCGACTGGTAACAATGGAACTACAGACTTCTCGGCACATATTAAACCAATCTGTTACGGTAGCTGATGATATTCCAGTAAGGTTTGTCACGCTGGTCATGGGGATCTCTTGTACAAAATGAAAAACTAGCTCTAAAATGTCACATAAGCTTAGGTTCGAATTTATTCTATTGTTGATATTCGTGTAGTGGAAAAAATGTGTTGCCTCTCTAACTTAATGCGTGATTTGACAATCCTTCCTAGAACAACGAAGCACAGGTCTCAATTGTTCTCCTCGATCCCGTTTCCTTTTCTGCTGCATTTCCAATGTGCATTTCGCTTCCACACCGATGGCATTCTATATTTTCAGGTTCTTATAAAAGTTGGTGTTGCCGCAAAAGTTGACAGCAACATTTTCGTCTAAAATAACTGTTCTATATAAATCTTTCAGCAACATTATTACACGTATCACTATAAGAATCTGAATAAACTAATTTTTATAAAAATGTGTCCTTTTTATTTGTATGCCATATATCACCATAATTGTGCCATTAATATTCTATTAGAATCACGTCCCTGCTTAGGTACTAATTCTTACAATTGCTGGTACTCTTAAGTATTAATGTTTATTAGAATTATTAGAAAGATTATGTAAATGGTAAATAGATATTAACCAAATAATAGATTGATACCTTGGAAGATCCCGAAACGCAGGTATACCGCATACCAAAGTGGCACCCAATATTTTTACCTCTCAGTTTTTTTGTATGTGAATTTAATGTGTAGATTTTTTTACCTTTTAAAACTTTAAAACTTTACCCAATATACGTTTTCATGACGCACAATCACAGAAAAAATAATTTAAATATACGCAATTAAAGATTACAGGTATAGTAATATTTTTAATACTCCACAAACAGTTACGTCAAACATCTTAAAGATAACCAAATTAGCTGATTAAAACCTAACTGATTAAAAGATAAACTGCCTTTAAACTGTGTCAATTAGAATTGAAATACGACAACCTAAATAGATTTGTTTAAAATGGAACAGTTGCTACCAAGAAATAAAGTATATCTCGACGAAGAACTAAAAGAAGAATTCGCATCTGTAGCTCTAGCTGAAGATGAAAGCCTCATCAACTTTCGCCAACACAAAAACTTGAGGCCTCTATGTTACCACTGTGGTGGCCATAATCTAAGTTACGGCCAAAAGTATTTTTGGCATAGATGCGCTAGTTTTAAACATTTCTATTGCCTACTACTGCTTTGACTACAGTTTAAAGAAGTATAATCACACATGTGTAGATGGAGAACCTATCTTAGATGAGTGTAAAACAATTGAACACTTATTATGTGGTAGGATTAAGTTTGAGTGTAAGTGGCCACAGTGCAAAAAGATTTTCGGCGGATCAACACTAAGGAAACACGAGTTGAGCTGCGATTTGCAACCGAAACGCGAATGTCCGGTAGCAGAATGTTCTTGGAGCGATACCATCGAGGAAATGGCGGCGGAGCACTTTAAAGAACATGAGATAGCAAGCTTATTTTAAGAAACGTTGTTCTTAAGTTGGATTCCGGAAAGAAATACTACTTGCTGATACTTGGAAAGTTTGTTTTGGTGGATTATGTAGCTGAGGAGTTGGGAGAAGTTTTTGAACATAATTTCTCGATGAAGTTTTGTAAAGAGAGTGTAGATAATGTCAAACCGATGGGACTGGTGTCTGTTAATCACACGCTATTAAAGAAAATTGAGGGTAGTGATGCTGTGAAAAGTGTTAGAAAAAATGTCATTTTGTTTGTTTATTTTAGAAGATAAATAAATATTATAAAAATAATGCTAAAGAGTTTTATTCTTAAAGTATTTTTTAATAAGCTTTTGAAAACAAGGCATTACATTTCGGACAAAATATTAGGTATCATAGTCTAAAAACCTAAATAATACCAAGAGTAGTTACCAGCTAACACTCCGCGTAATTTTATATAAGTGACAAATCGTAAGTTCTTGAATATTTACAAATCCGACTCTGCACCTTTTGCTTCATGGCAGAATTGTTTACGGAATCCATGATGACAACCACCAAAACACTTAGCACACATTGTAAAACTAATTCTTCTTGTATTTTTATTGCATTTATTCAATAAATTATAAAAATTATTTAAAAAGACGATATTAACTGCCACAACAAGAAAAACTTGACTTTTAATTGTCATGGACTCTTACACTAGTTCAAAATTATGCCGATTAGGGCTTTCCAACAACGTTGCAAGCCTAATTTTAATAATCAAATGCCACGTTTCGGTAAGTCCTGTCATTTTTTGATTAAATATAAAGTATCTACTGAAAGCGCTATTAAACAAGGAAATAAATTCGATGAATCAGTTGATATCCTCGTGCGCTCGTATTCAAATGTTTGGGAAAATTTAATTATTTACCACTGTATTTTCTCCAAAAATATTGATATTTGGGACATACACTCCTGGACAAAAAAAAACCGGACAAAGAAAATTTTGTTTAAATTCAAACTTAAATAACTTTTTGGTTTTTTGACCGATTCTAATTAACTTTTGGTTGTAGTTCCTTTCAGATTATGATTTAATATGGGAATTGCAAAAAGTTTAATAAGATTGGGTGTTATACAGGGTGAGCCAAATCTTACATTTTGACTCACATTTTCGAACACTGTGGAATAATTTAACGTCACAATTTTTAACCAGTGTATTGGATTGATAAAGCAACATCTTTTCTTTCGGTATATTTATTCTAAAAGGAAATACAAAATTTTTAAAGAAAAAAATGTAATTTAAATATGATGGTCGTAATATACGCTTTATTGCAAACATATTGGGGAAAACTTAAGGTTTGGATGGTCATATTTCCGAAACTAATAAAGATAAGTATATCAAATGTAGCATTTTTTTAAAGGTCTTTAAAAAATCTGGTGATATAATTTACAGGGTGTTTTTTCTGTAAATCACTCTTTTGTCTTAACCTGTATATCTTAAGAGATAACAAAAATCTGAATACTGATTTAAAAACTACGAAACCAACTAAACAAACTAATATTTGTATTTATTTTTATCATAAAAGTAAAAAATTTAAGAAAGGTGTAATAGTATAACTATACACAAAATAAATGTTATTGTCTTCCTTAAAAATTTTTGTTTTTAGCATAAATATATTGATATAAATGAAAAAAGAAATGTTAAGAAAAGGTGGGGCTTTAAAATCATATACATTGTAAAGTTGACGTTAAATTATTCCACAGGGTGTTCGAAAATTTGAGTCGAATGCAACATTTATCTTTTTTCCTGTATAACACCTAATCCTATAAAACTTTTTGCAATCCCCATATTAAATAATATTCCTGCTAAATGAAGCTACCACTCGACAAAAAGATAATTGAAATCGGTTAAAAAACCAAAAAGTTATTTAGGATTGAATTTTACCAAAATTTTCTTTGTGCGGTTTTTTGTCCAGGAGTGTGTGTGTTAAAGGGAACTTTTCTGCTTAGAATAATGCAAGGATCCACATCTTAAAGTTAAGAACATTATTTTCTTAACACCCTGTATGTATATGATTACGTATGTGCAAATGCCTGTGGCATTCGTAATTATAACCCATCGATTGTGTTACTTTCAGTAGTTGAATAGTTGGTTATAGTATCGGGGCCGGATTAAGGTGTAAAGGCTCAGTCACAAATAAAGGATCATAGCCACCTAGATGCAATAATACAAATGACTTTCTCAAAAAAATTAAGTAGGCGTAAAACTTTTAGAAATATTAAATTTCCATTTAGAATTTTTCCAAGAATCGAAGAATGGAAAAATTTACGGGGTCATCAAATTAAGTGTTTGTCATTTGTAACTTCGGTTTTACTCAAAATATGGAAACAGTTTAAATTAACTTAGGCCCTAGTAGCTTTTTTTTTACTCTTTTAAGACTAAAGATTAGAAAAACAATTGACAATCGGGTTGCTGAGTTATACAGCGAAATACCCCTTTTTAAGCAACACCCTGTACATATTTTATCATCATTAGAACGTTCTTTTTCAAAATCCTTTAAAAGTTCGTATGTAATATATCAATTTTCATAGTTTCGGAAATATGGCCATCCTCAGGAGTTTAATAGTAAACTGGATTTTTATATAAAACACCCTGTATATGGTATCATCATTAAAAATATATTTTAAAAGAAGCTTTAAGAAAATACCACATTTGATGTGCCTATCTTTTTTTAGTTTTGGAAATAATAGCCATTCAAATCTGAAAGATAGTAGATATTTTCCCCGTTTTATTTCTGACACTAAAACTTATTGCTTATAGCTTAAAGCTGTGATATAATGGAAGTGCTTGTAATTTTTAGATTTGAATGGCCATATTTCAAAAACTATAAGGATAGACATATCAAATGTGGTATTTTCTTAAAGCTCTTTTAAATATCTATTGTGTGTGCAATATAGAGAGTGTTTTAAAAATACCAGTGTACTATAAGAATTTGAGGATGGCTATATTTTCTTTCTAAACCATGAAAATTGGATATATCACATGTGGACTTTTTTTCAGGATTTTAAAAAGATCTCTCTAATGGTGATAAAATATACAGGGTGTTCCATTTAAAAAAGGGTACCTCAAAAAGTTCTGCTGGCACCCCCACCCCCTCAAAGTTGGTTAAGGGATTGATATAGTTTTTCTAATATCTTCTCAAACGGTAAATGATATAAAAAACTGATTTTAGTGTCGTTAGATAGAGCAAAATTCTGCAAAATAGTAATAATAAAAATTGAATTTTGTTGATTTAGTAAAAATCTACAAACAAAAAAAGTTCTGGAGAGCATCCGCACGACACTTTTTACGATATATCTTTTCAAACCATCTCACCAAATAAAAAAATATATAAGATGGCAAAAATAAAGGTCACGTTCTCGCATCGAATGGTGTATAACATTTGTAATGATTATCTTCAAAATAAAGCCACCAGTGGCGTACAAAAGCAGCAGACCACCAACCAGTTTTAAAGTAACCTATGAAAACAGAAATTCCTTTTAACGTTATACCCCTTTGATTCCTTTCCATCAATATCTTTACCTTATGGTTCAAAACTAATAAATACAAAACTTTACTTCAATTGAGTATTATACAGGGCGAGTTAAAAAATTGACAAACAGTTTTTTTTTACTTAACGTGTTTAACTTTAAATTTTGACATAAAATTTAGTTCTCTACAACATTTACCTATACAATTTTGTCCTATTTTTAAAAATGAAGGTACTTTACTCTTGGTCATTTTTTATATTTTTAGTTATAACTCGCCTTGTATATTACCAATTGAAATAAAATTTTGTATTAATTAGTTTTGGACCATGCGACCAGTTTTCCCAAAAGAACGATTAAAAATTCCAACATTTTTGGTGAATTTGTCCTCTTGTAACACCTATCCTGGGACACACTGTATAAGCCATATTTGTTGTTATAATACTGTTGTTATTTATTTAAAAATATAATGAATCAAATTATAAAACAAAAGAAATAAGTAAATAAAATGTAAAGTATAATTATTAATTAATAAATCTAAAGTGAAAAATAATCTTCTTAAATTAATAGAGCAACATTAAATATTTCGATTTCTAGGTACTTTACTGGTGTAGTACTAATTTGGTACGCCACTGGTAGCTTTATTTTAAAAGATAATAGTTTAAATGATAACTTTGGGGTTAGTTGTTTATGTTGTTATTGTTTTTTGTTAATGGTTTAAAAGTTATATGGTAAAAAGTGCCGTATGGATACTCCCTTTCGACTTTTTTTTGTTGTAGAGTCTTACCAAAAAACAAAAATATTATTTTAACCATTACTATTATGCGCAATAAGGTAATATTACCAATTAATATAACTAAAGTGAGAAATATTCTGAAAAAAATAAATGTATAACATTATTTTTTTTTAAGTACCTACTATACTGGTGTAGTGCTACTTTTGTACGCCACTGGTAGCTTTAATTTAAAAGAAAATAGTATAATGTTATACACCATTCGATAGGAAAAACTTTGGCCTTAATTTTTTATGTCTTATATTTTTTTGTTTGGTAGACGGTTTGGAAGATATATCGTAAAAAATGCCTTGTGGATGCTCCCCTCCAACTTTTTTATATTGGAGATTCTTACGTAATAAACAAAAATAAAATTTTTATTGTGACTATTATGCAGAATTTTGTGCTCTATCTAACAGCACCAAAATCACTTTTTTATCATTTACCGTTTTGAAGATATTAGAAAAAACTATATCAATCCCTTAACCAACTTTGAGGGGGGTGGGGGGTGCCAGCAGGACTTTTGAGGTGGGTCTGTTCAAAAATCTACTAATGTTCATATACTTTATTCACTCTACAAAGCATTTGCTTCTACTCAAAAACCGAAGTATCGGACCCTTAAGTCACTAAGCTGAAAAATGCCACTAGTTTGCTAAGTTAAACTATTTCGTATTTCAAATAATAACGAAGTTACCAAAGACGGACACTTAATTTGGACGACCCTGTATATTTAAAAATTCAAAATTGGAACCATTCCCGGTCAAATATGCGAAAACTCTCCACTTTCCATACCATTTACTTATACCAAGTCTCATTTTAATGTGCCTAATACTCTAAGTTATGGCTTGTCTAATAGATTCATTGACACCCGGTATACTGTTGTAAAGCATTGTAAAAATGTTTTCCATTACAAGTTTTGCACTTTTTTTCAACGGACAGTAGCCCCCTTAAGGCCGTCCCTGCATAGAATTGCCTAAATTAGACAACAATAAATGTATTTTCATTAGTGTAAAGTCCCAGGAAGTGCCAATTTCTCGAAATGTTTATTTAGAAAGGATTGGATTTTTTTTATGCATTGTATATTTCGGACTTCAGCAAAATTAGTGTTTATTCATAAATCATGGCTGGTCCTCATGTATGTAGGTACGTTAAATTATTGCGGAAATTGAGGGGGTCCGGAATCACGTGACTACAATCAGTGGCGTAATAATTTCATTTTCTGGGGGAAGGTTAATGGATTGTAAACGCTATATTTGAGCGTCGTTTTTTTGGCAAAACCAGGAAAAAGTTTTTGCCAGTGACTACAACACCACCAATAAAATTTCTGATATAGAAGTCAAAAGTCACGTGATTCTGGACCTCCGTACTTCCTGCAAGAATTTAACGTCCATGAGGACTAGCTTTCACCAATAAATGTATGCTAGGCCTGTAACTTTAATAATTTTGTTTTTTTTTAGAAAAAGTTAAAAACAAATTAACGACAACGCAGAATATTTTCAATACGAAGAAAGTCAAGTAGTCGACGAAAGTAAACGTCCGGGCAAACCTAAAAATGTTGGAGATTTCTTTGGAATGGAAGGAACATTTAAAAAACTGGAAGTTGATTAAAATTATAGTAAAAAATAAAAATATAATTAATGTACATAATATGTATTATTTATTATATCATGTTTAATCAAGGATGTTTTTTTTGTGTACCCAGAGGTGGTCATATGAACTTTTCGTGGGGGGAGGGCAAAGGGCTGCTCGAAGAAAAGTGTGAAATAATAAAAAAGGTCCTCACATCTTTGATTCCTTTTTTTATTTCTTAAAGACTTAATTCATCTTTTCTTCCCTATATTTTAAGAGAGCAAAAAAAAAAGGTTCCCACTTCTATTCCACTCACCCTTACCCCCTAGGCCAACCCTGGGGGGACATACCATCATGAAATGCCCATATTTGCAATTATTTATTTAAAAATATATTGGTTACAAAGGATATGGCATCAAAGAGGGGGCCATGGCCCCATGCCCCCTCCCCCACCTATGACCGCGCCCTGTGTGTACCTAACAAAAAAATAAGTTATTTAAAGTATTTACCTTATTTACATATGGGTGGATTCTTATATATCCGTCGCGTCAGCTCTGATCAGTTCCATTGAGTTTTAGTATCTTAAACACTAGCAGTGATTAGAGAAAGAACGCCTGCTGGAAAAGATCTTTCTATTAGAATGACGCATCGGTCACATACTTGCGAATTGTGAAACGTGTTCTGATTGGCCAATTTCTAACGACATTTGAATATTTTGTTGGAAATTGACCAATTAGAACCTGTTCCACATTTAGCATTTTGCAAGGATATGAACTAAGCTTTACACCATCCCCTTTTCGCGCATTAGCAAAAATTGCCCATGATCGAGCCAAAAAAAAGGGTCGTGTTTTATTTTATACAGGCGTGTCTACTTAACTTTGCACCATATGGAAAACTTTTTATTGTTAATTTTACGAAAAAAGTTACTCCTTATAATAAGTTCTGCATGGTCTCTCTAAAACCCGAAATGCAATCATCAGATAATATACATTTTTTTGCAGTGGTATATAAGTTTTGTCAAAAAATCTACATTTTGTTTAAAAGGAAAGTACGTCTATTTTTCATAATATCGCAGGTTTTTTTAAAGGCGTTTAGGAATAAAAATACCTTTCAAATATGCAATCTGGTTAATATTAAAAAAAAAACTTTTTAAATTTTTTTCTTTGATAACGAGTATTTCTGTAACTTGCTGCTTTGATAGTTTTTAATCAATTACATATTAGATTTCAAAATAAGTATGCACAAGTTAAAAATTTACACCCCTTTAACTTGTTTATTTTTTATCGTACAATATCAATATTTATGTGTTTGTTGGGTTAATTCTGTAGCTTTTAAATCAATAACTAAATTTTGAATATCTCTTAAGATATATATTTGTCGTACACTGTCGACAAAAAGTATGATTTTTTAAAAATGAAACACCCTATATATTATCACTAATAAAAAGATCTTTTAAAGTGCTTTAAAAAAATACTCCATTTGATATATCTATCTTGATTAGTTTCGTAAATATATTCATCCAAATCTAAAGAATATGTGTAAATTTCAATTATGTAATAATAATAATTATAATAATTTAATAATAATAATAACATAAACATTTGGAAATAAGAAAAGGGACATAACAATAAAGCAGAATGGATTAAGAGAGAGGAGCAACAGCAAAGAGGTATCAAGGAGATGAAATGGACAAGCATTACCAAAAAGGAAATAGAGGAGACACTTAAAAAACAGCTAATTGGAAGGCTCGTGATCTAGACGGCATACAGAACTTCTGGCTAAAATATTTTACAGAGCTACATAAACCACTTGCTTATGAATTTAATCGAATAATGACAAATCCAGAATCCATACCAGAATGGCTAACAGAAGGAAAAACTGTGTAACTCCCCAAAAATCAAAATACTGCGGAAGCCAAAAACTATCGCCCAATCACCTGCTTAACAACCATGTATAAAAACCTCACCGCCATAATAAGCAGTAGATTATACGGCCATCTAGAAGAAAATGATATATTCCCAAGTGAACAAAAAGGGATGCATGTATGTTTATTAAATAAAGTTATTACAGAGGACGCCAAATGAAAAAAGAAAAACCTTAGCATGGGATGGATAGACTATCAGAAAGCTTTTGACAGTGTTCCGCATTCTTGGCTGATAAAAACCCTGGAAATATATAAAATTAACCTTACAGTTATAAAAAGTGGAAAACTCAACTGACAATTAACGCAAATGGAACAACGTTGAACGCAGGAGCAGGGGCGGTCATAAGGGGGACATGGCCATTTCATGCTACATCCTTTGTAACGGATTAGTTTTTTTGTACCTAAACACACCTAACTGCAAATATGGACATTTAATGATGATATTGCACCGCCCCTGCGCAGGAGTAATAAACATAAAGAGTGGTATATTTCAAGGAGATTCCTTGTCACCACTAATTTTTGTATGGCGCTCTTTCCACTTTCAAATGAACTAAATAACACAAACAGGGGATATATGTTAAATGGGGAGAGAAAACAGTCAATAAATCACCTCTTGTATGTCGATGATCTTAAGCTATATGCAAAAAATGATAAAGAACTGGAAGATTTGTTCATTAATGTCAAAGTTTATAGTGACGATATAAAAATGAAATTTGGCCTGGAGAAGTGTGCGAAAGTTACAATGGAAAAGAGAACGACCACCAAAACCCAAAATATGCACGTAGATGAAGAAACTGAAATATCGAGCCTGGAGAAAACGCAGTTGTATAAGTATCTCGGAGCTTTAGAGAATACTGAAATAGAGGATTAGCAAATGAAAGAAAAAGTTTCCAAAGAGTATTTCAGTAGAGTGCGCAAAATTGCCAGAAGCCAGCTCAATGGAAAGAACAAATTCACCAATGCAAACATTGCAAAGAAAACATGAATAAAGGCATAGAACAAAAATGGAAAAGCAAAGAGATGCACGGCCAATATGGAAGAGAAATTGAAAAAACAGATATAGACCTCAAAGGAACGGTAGGTTGGTTTAAAGCAGGGACATTAAAAGGAGAGACCGAATCATTAATTGTTGCGGCACAAGATCAAGCGATCACCACAAATTATATTAAGAAAAAATACATAAAGTAAAAATAGATTCAAGATGCATAGTTTGTAAGGAATACGACGAAAATACAAGCAAAATCAAGCATATTACCACAGGCTGTTCAGTGCTAGCTAAAGAAGAATATTTAGAACGACACAATAAAGTATGTGCGACATTGCACTATAATATATGCAAGCACTACAGCATAGGAGTGGAAGACCATGGTACAAACACAAGCCTAAAAGCGAACCAACAGAAGATGTCACTATAATATGGGATACCCAAGTCCAAACAGATAAAACTGTCACAGCAAACAAACCAGATATAATTATTAGGGACATTAGAAATAAAATGTGTTTTTTGATAGACGTCGCAATTCCCTCAGATACCACCATAAAGGATAAGGAAGCTGAAAAAATAATGAAATACCGGGATCTGCAAATTGAAACACAGCGAATGTGGGGACTCAAAACAACAATTATTCCCATAATAATTGGAGCTACTGGAACCATACATAAAAACTTTGCAGACTGGCTAAACAAAGTTCCAGGCAACAAAAACAAAAATATTGCTGCATCCCTCCAAAAAACAACTCCGTTGGAGACAGCACACATTATTTTAAGAGCCCTAGGATAAAAAAGCACATACCATATACTCTGAGGAACATGGGATATGTTCCTGATAAATGGAATTTTCGCCAAAAATGGTTGAAGAAATGGGAAATAATAATAATATTTTTTTATTCTTATATAAGATTTAGATACTACAGAATCATCCTAACAAAATAGTGTTTTTATTTCTTTTATACGTTAAAAAAAAGTTAGGGGATTTAAGCTGTTACGTTTCTAATGGGAATTAAAAATTATTCTTCAGATTTGCATATTTGGCCATATTTCGAAAACCAATTAAAATGGTTATTTAAAATGCGGTATTTATTTAAAGCATTTTAAAAGATTTTTTAATGGTAAAATAATAAATAGGGTGTTTTATAAAAAAAATCCTACTTTTTGTCGTACCCTGTATAAGTATATAGATAATAAAAATCTGATTACTAACTCGGAAACTACAGAATTAACCCAACAAACTAGTATTTTAAATTATTTTGTACGATAAAAAGTAAAAAAGTTAACGGGGTGGAATAAACATAATAAATAAAAAAATATTTTTTCAAAATAAACAAGTTTGCATATTTGAGTGTTATTTTTAATTCCAAACATCTTTTCTTTATAAAATTTTTTGACATTATGAAAAATAAAGATAACTTTCCTTTTAAGCAAAGTTCATTCTTTCATTCATTCTCGAGATGCCTCGTATAGCACTGCAAAAATTAAAATCTAATGATTCCATTTTGGGTTTTAGACAAAGTAGAACTTTTTATAAGGAATGCATTTTTCGTAAAATTAATAATAAAAAAATGTTCCATATGGTGCGAACTTATTAAGTAGACACGCTGTATACATCGATATTTCGTCAATATCAATGTTTCAATACCAATTTTTTATACCCTGATTGTCGTCTTTTAGTGTCCTATCACTAATAAACATGAAATTTTAATTAAACAAAAGTATTTATTTCCCGTCCTGTATCGTTTTTTTGCACGTTTAATGAAATGCAATTAAATGGATGCATCTTAACATCGATATAGACAATCCTGTAAGATTTAATAACCATAAAATTAAATATTATATCAACGTAGATTTCGTATGATTGCGTTTGACATTAATAAAATATGCAACCACTCAGACTATCCCGTTTCCGTACCCCATCGCAAGCGACAGGTTGAACGATCATCGGCGATCACAGATCAAATCATTACGAACTGATCAAGATCATTTCTCACGCTCAGGAAACGAGACTGTGTCTCATCCTCATGGTTGCGATAACTCTACTTTTGAGTAGAGAGATTGCGAAGATATACTACAGAAATGATCCTGTGAAGTATGATCTTGGTTTTAGAAATCTCAATTAATGTATTTATACAAATATATTATGAGAAGAAGGTAGACTATTAAAGAAAGCGCCATCTGTAAGTGAGTAACGTAATAAATAAGTTTGGGTAATCTTAGGGAACCTTGGTTTATTTTTAATTCTAAGATTTTACGTTGTCATAAACTGTTTTTAATATAAAACCAAGGATTTACTTTTTAAATGAAAAACATGTCTTA